>OX451216.1:6703875-7011793 GCA_949628195.1 Phasia obesa
TTTATTCTTGTAAGAACAGATCTAAATGTAATATACAAAATTAGCTGTGCCCACCACGTCGTGGGCGTCCTGACAATATTTTGCTCGATTTTGCTTTGAAAGGATTCCACACCAATTGTAAGACTTCTACTTTTATAATGCTTCAGTTATGGTTTATGTATATTATTTATATAAAGGTACCCATCCCTAGATAAAATTCTAAAATTTATAACAAATTCTCCAAATTATTGTAAAACTCTGTAAAAGGTGTTTAAAATATTTAAATAACATTGTAATGCCACGAAGTAAAAATACAAATCAAATAAAAAAATTATTCAATTGGCGCCTAATGTTACGCAACAGTATTTAAAGTATCCCAGTTTTAAACCGATATTTCAGTACCTTAAAACCGGAAATTGCGTTTTTTTTCACTGCTTTTTCTCCACCTTCTCTTGGAAATGAGATATTTTTGCAGAAAAAAGTATCTTATATTGACATCAGGATGATAAGGTACCTCACCTTAGTAACCGTGATTCAAATATAGAAAACTTTTTTTCAGTAAAAATATCTCATTTTCTAGAAAAAATAGAAAAAAATTAGTGCCAGTACGCAATTTTACCGATTTAAAGGTACTGCAAACTTGGCAGCACCTCTTAATGACTATTATAGAAATCTATAATAATTTTATATAAATTTGTCCAGGAATGGCTACCTGTATATACAAATACATAAACCATACCTGAAGCACTATAAAAGAAACAGTTACCCCCATAGTTTAAAAAAAATTAAATATATTTGAAGTCTAATGTAGAACAAACTGTAGAACAAAAGTTTTTCTAAAATATATTTCAAATAAGTTTTATTTTTTCAAAGCAAAATCCAACAAAATATTGTCAGAGCGCCTACGCAAGCACCGATAGCTTTTTTTACAAAACAACATAACCGAAGATAAATGAAAACTATTATTTGGAGCGAACAAAGAAAGTCGCTGGACAAAATTTATTGAGCTTCAAGATTATGTGGAAATATAAAAAGATGTTTTGCGAAAAGAAAGTATTATGTCCCAAAAGTTACGAAATTATATTTTAAAATTTATGAGTTTCAGCCACAATTTTAACTAAATATTTGCTATATTAACCGAAGCACTGCATGAGCATAAAAAATGAAGCTCATAAGACGCTCATTTTAATATTTCATTTAATTCGTGTCTGCTCATTGCACAAGGGTAACGATGAGTGAACAATAATAAACAGCGAAGACCACAGAGCTAAATGTAATGAGCTTCCAGGGTTTCCATTAGAAAGTTTGAATAAGTATGAGTATATAACGAACATAATAACAATGTACTTGGGCAAGTTCAAACAGTTTTATGCTTTGAGTGAAACACAAACACAGTTCCAGTGAACAAACACAAAAACACGTAATTTTTTTTAAACATTACTCAATTTCATTTTAAGGTCTTCATTTCTTAAGAAATACAAACAAAAAACACTAGTACAAGCAAAACTTACTAAAGGGCTAGTTAGCCCACCGTAACGGTTAACGGAACGTAAGAAATGAAAATTGTTATTTTTAAGGCCTTTGCTTTCGTTTATGCTTTGTTCATCAATGACTCGTCAAAATGCAAACATTGAAAAAATACAAGAAAGAGCGAAAAGAGAGCAACAGAATCTCCAACGGCAATAATTTTCATGTGTTACATTCCGTTAGGTTACGGTCGGCTAACTAGGCCTTAAGCCTTATCCAAATATTACACACAACTACTAAAGCCCGTTTCACAATATAATAATGAGTACTGAGATTTTCATTGGATTTTGTAAGATAGAAATCAAATGAGAATTGTGTGATTATCAAAAAATCTAACGTAACATAACATTTCGTTGTCACGCTATCACACTTCAAATAAAACAAAAAAATATTAGCAAAGGAATAAGCCGAGAAGAGACATTGAGCGGCGTCGGCTGAGCAATTTTATGTGGACGGCAGACGTGGCGACTCTTAAGTTTGTTTGGCCGTTCACGTTTTCGGTTAATAAAAAAATAAAAACCACAACAAAAAAATAATACGTATATTCAACAATTTCTAGGTATGGCTGAAGCAAAGTACATACGTAGGCGATGGCAATTTAAGGCAGGTGCAGTACTAAGAAAAAATATTATCGGCGGCGGCGAACTACCGGCTGTGACTCACTCAGATTTTTTCTTTGCTTAAAAAAAACACAACCCTGATAAAATGAAAAATGTTATCGTTTAGAAAATTTTCTAAAAATGGTTTGGTTTGGATGTCAAATTTCTTTCCGCGTTATTTCGTATTTTGATGACATATTGCTTTCACACTATCACACTTTTACATAACTTAACCATGAAATCGCTTCATGAAATTTCTCTAATTCTCTTTTGAATTTTATTGTTTTTCCTTGCCTCTCTACACCTCTTGCCTTCACAAAACCGGTTTCCTGAAAAATGTAATCGTGTAATTTAGCTTTTTCTCATTGGATTTAAGTTTTAGACAAGTCTTAATACTCAGTATAATAGTGTGAAAATAGCATAAACAAAACACGCTGAGTATTTCGAACATGAGACGAGTTAACGCGGCGCTCACTAGTATAGAAAATTCGTTTTACTCGGCAGCTCATTGCATTTATAATACGAACAGATGCTTGCTCACTAATAGTGTGTTCAGTAATATAGTTTGTGTTCGAGTATGACCACTTGCTCATGAGTTTATGAGCACACCCATATTACATGAGCTTGCTCCTGCAACTTATTTTTGCGAAAAATTCCTTGTTGTTTTTAAGAACTTGTATTCTATGCTTTCATTAGCACAATGTTTGACGTTTGCTTTTTTTAGAATTGTAAATATTTTTCAATTTGCTTCACTTTTATAAGAAATAAGGGATTATGAGCTTTTTTAAACAAACTCCAATTATTTATTTTTATTGCTTAAAACGACTTATGCATCTTTTTAAAATTACCCCATTTAAGAGTGAGTGGCGAAATGCAATATAATCTCATTTTAAAAAGGAAGTTTAGAAGGAAAAGTATTTCATAGCGTCCATTCAATGCATTTGCGTTTGCATACATTATGTATAACATTTCACCAAAATATAACATTTTGAAAATTTTTCATTTAAATCAAAAATTTACACCGAAATTCCCTACGTCAGTGTGCAAATTAATAACAATTTTCTGTCTGCATTTTTATTTAAATTTTTTTTTTATTATTTACTCTCGTACTTATGCTCTTATACTTATGCGTCTATTATTAGCGCCAGACATTTAAAACGAAATATTATTTTACCAAGTTGTAGTACGAGAACATTGTTCTTTTTTTCTTCTTGATAAATTGTTTTAGTTTTAGCTTTTTTTTGTTTTTTGTTCTACTTGTACAGATGCATGGATTTTTTGCTTTTTTTTAATCGTATTGTTAACACATTTCTAAAGGCGGAAGATGTTTGTCTATTATTAAGACTTATTTTGGAGAGGAAGAAAAAAGCCAAAAACATTTAGTTCTTAGGCAGTGCACTGATTATTAATTTCAAATATTTAAGCAACAAAACTCTTTCTAATATTGTTTATTACAATTTCTTGTAAGCAATAGCTCAGTTTAATGTTTTTGAAAATTAAATTAAATATTGAAATTCAATAGCAAAATACCAGCAAATAGTGGAAATTAATGCTGGGTGGTAGCAATGTATCATGAATTATGGAATCATTGATTAGAAATCATTATGCAGTCTTAGTTGCCAGATTATATAGCAAAAAAGCGAAATACCCCTAAAATAATTATCCGAGTTGGTAAAAAAAGGTTAATATAATAGCCAGGGTTCAGAATTTCTCATTTATGAGCGTTGAAATTTCAACATTTATTTCTTATAAATGAGATTTCTAAAATTTAATATTTTTTTCACGGTCAAAAAAGAACAACAAAAAATGCTCAGCCGACGATCACACATGAGTGAAAGTAACTTTTTGTTTTTTTAGCATACATACATGAAGGATGAAAAACAAAGAATATCCGTGTTATTTATATGTGATAAGTAATAAATTAACTCATTCTCATTAATGCTGTTTTACATAAATGTTTTTATTTTTTTTTTCATTTATTAACGCTTTCATTTATGAGTGTTCATTTGTACAATTTCTCATAAATGTGATTTCTAAAACATTTTTTACTGCATACAAAATATGTTCATATACATACACACATATGTACATACATTTATACGAATGCTTAATGCAAACATTTTTCTTCATTTATGAAAAATTAACAAAATTTGTAAATTCTCATATTTGAGCGCTTGCGTGAAAAACAAAATATTTTTTTCATTTCTTCACTTTTGAACTGAAAGGAAAAAATAAAACATCTCACAAATAAATGAACAATCACAAAATATTTTCTAGTCTCTTACTCAGGCTTAAAAAGAAACAGAAAAAGACTAAAATGTACATACTCATTCATGACTGAGCAGTGAGTAAGCATTTGGGTACTCTGATAAAAGAACATTTTTTTAAACAGATTACAAGAGAGTTTAGTACTTTTCCATTTTTGGATTTACCAGAGTTTAATATAAATCATTAAAAATAAACATCACATATGTATATTAGTCATGTGCAACAATGTCTTAAATTCTAGCCTCATACTAAACAGTTGCATGACCAAGCCCATATAATGGGTGAGCAATTGATCCTACTCGAACACAAACGAGCTTACTGAACACATGCCTACTCATACCATAGTATAAGTGAGCAAACCTCTGTACGTATCATAAACGCAATGACCTGACCAAGTAAAACGAACTTTCAATACTAGTGAGCGCCGTGTTTACCCGTCTTATGTTCGTAACAGTGTGTTTTGTTTAGTAGTTGTGTAGAACTTTTGTATAGGGCTTAGTGTGTTTTGCTTGAACTAGTTTTTTTTGTGTGTACACTGCGTTCGTGTTTCCCTCAAAGTATAAAACTGTTTGAACTTGCATTGCTATTATTTCTAACATTCACTCATACTTATTCAAATTTGCTTATGTAAATTCTGCAAGCTCATCGCATATAGCTCTCTGGTTTCCGGTGTTTATTATCTACTTATTGTTACTCGTGTGCAATGAACAGAAATGAATTCAATGAAATATTATACTGAGCGTCTTATGAGCTTTGTGTTTTGGTAACATGCTGTGCTTTATTTCATACTCTTATCAGACATACAAAGCAATTTTTTTGTATACCTCGGCTTGTAATAACCGTGAAAAACTCTCCATCTTAGGAACATCAACCTTGAGTACACGTAGTTGACTCGGACCCACTTGGGTATCGTCCTAAATTCAGCGATTTTGTTTCACTGAAGATGATTTTTCTATCCAAACTAGCGAATTATATATTTGATAAAACAATTTTATTATTCGCACGTGCAGTTCAACGCTTTATCCGTCCATTGCGATTTTTCAAAACAAACACAGAATAAATGACAGCCAATTCGACCCTTTATAATAATCTCGATAATTCCTAAAAACTAAAATAAACTTAAACATTCACCTTTTTTAGCATTAAACAAAATTTTTTAACATTTGTGTTGCTTTTTTCAATTATCTATCTATACTTATAATGAAACTGTAACCGGTCCACATCTCTACATGAGACATTTTTTGAAAATGTTGTTCCTGGTGAAGATAGAAATCGAAATACAAAGCAGCAATTTTTGTCTTTTCGCATCATTTAAAAATTACTAGATGAATTTTAATAAAATTTATGTGTGGAGTTACCTTAGTAACTCGGTACAAATATAGGGTACTTTTTCCCGTAAAAATCTCATTTCCATAAAAAAACAGAAAAAAAAGTAGTGAAAGTAGGCAAATGGTACTGCAAACTTGGCAGCACTTTTTATTTATGTTAGCTGGAAATTTTAAACACTATGTACAGAAAGAACTCCACAATAATCTTAGAATTTTATATAAATTTTAGAATTTTATATAAAACCTAGGTTCCAGAGTAATTACCAAGGGATGGGTACCTCTATATAAATTAAATACACAAACCATAACTTAAGCGTTGTAAAAGTAAGAGTCTAAAAAATTTGGTGCGGATTACTTTTAAAGCAAAATCGAACATAATATTGTCGGGACGCACACGACGTGGCGGTCACTATTATTCAAACATATTATTGTGATTAAGAGCACGAGGGGAATCTAACGCAAACGTCAGAGGAAAAATATAACAAAATAAGAAACTTTACAAAAAATTATTTCAAAAGGCTATAAGAAATTAATTCTATTTTATTTCCTAGCTACACAAATTAAATTTATTAATTAACATTCTGCCTGCTGATGTCCCCTTGTAAAATCGGCATTTTTTGAAATAATCTTTTGTCTTAACAACAAATACCTTAAAAAAATGGGAATCAAATAATTTGTTTGAGGATTTAATTTCTTGAAAGTAAAGAATTTCATTTATTTCCGTATGTTTTTTATGTTTTACCGCAACATTTCTTTTATGGAATTTAATAGAACTTTTTTATGTAAAATGAAATTTTAAAAATTATAAATATTTATAACAAAGCAACCACCCCATCGCCTCTTTAGATAGGAAGATTGTTTTTCACATCAAAGGTTGTAATCATGTTTATTTATGTTTTTTTTTTTTAAGAATGAAATAAAATTTATTTCTGTTTATAAAGGAATTTTTATTATTCATTTTATTCTATTAATTTATATGAAACCAAGTACATATTTCCCTTTGGAAAATATTAAAAAAAATCTTTTTTTATTTTATTTGTAATTCTTACAAAAAATTTTCTTTTAGAAAATACAACTTCCGTCAAAAAGTTTTCATTCTGCAATACAAGAATTTAATTTTTAATAATGAGCACTTACTTGCTAATTATTGATGTCAACTGTTATGCTTAAGTGCATAAAAATCATAATTGTGGTGACATTTTTATATTTTTACCAACAAGATGTGTGTTGACAACATTGATTCATTGGTGGTTGTATTCGTACAAGTGTTTTGTAGCGATAACATGGAAAATTACTATTAAAATATAAATTAAAAAATATTTAAAGGGTAATTTTTTTATTGCCAGACTTTTTAGTGGAGAATTTTTCAATTGTTAATTTAATGTATCAAGCCAAGCAAGCTATTGGATACGATATTACACTTGATCATTGGTCTATATTTTTTTTTAAATATGCAATAGTCACAACGTGCTGAGATTGTCCAGATTATTTCAGAAAAAATTTTCAATTCCCAAAAATTTTTTTAAAATCCTCAAAAGAGGAATTCAGATTTTTTGATGTTAATAGGCAGAATGTGACGAGAGTGTGCAGAATTTAAAAAAAAAAAAATTTCAAATCCCAAAAAATTTTTTCAAAATTCCCAAAAGAAAAATTTGGATTTTTTGGTTAAAATTTCTTAAAGAGATGAAAATTTTTAAAAAGGGACTATATTTCTAAAAAAAAAAATTGCGATAGCCACAACGTGTCGATAGTTTCCAGATTATTTAAAAAAAATAAATTCCCAAAAAAAATGCAAAAATCTCCCAAAGAGGAATTCAGATTTATTGGTGAAAATTTCTAAAAGAGATGAAGATTTTTCAAGTAGTATAAATTTTATGCACTAATTGAAAATTATAAATATATTAGAAATATGATTAATTAATCCCACAATTACCAAAAAATTTTAAAAACTCCCAAAATAGAAATTCAGATTTTTTGGTTAAAATTTTCAAAAGGGTGTCATTGCCCTATATTTCTAAAAAAAACTATGTGATAGCCACAATGTGCGGATAGATTCCGGATTTTTTTAACAAAAATTTTTAATTCCCAAAAAATTTTTAAGAATTCCCCCAGAGGAATTCAGATTTTATTGTGAAAATTTCTAGAATAGATAAGGATTTCTCTTTAAGTATAAATTTTATGCACTAAATGGAAAGTTATAAATATATTAGGAATAAGATTAATTAATCCCACAATTACCAAAAAATTTAAAAACTCCCAAAATAGAAATTCAGATTTTTTGATGAACATTTTCATGGTCTATATATATATTTTTTTTTTTAAATATGCGATAGCCACAAAGTGCGGATAGTGTCAAATGTTTAATTCCCAAAAAAAAATTCAAAAATTCCACAAAGTGGAATTCAGATTTTTTGGTGAAAATTTCTAAAAAAAGATGAAGATTTTTCTATAAGTATACATTTTATGCACAAAATGAAAAATTAAAAATATATTAGGGATAAAATTAATTAATCCCACAATTACCAAAAAAAATTTAAAAATTCACAAAATAGGAATTCAGATTTTTTGGTCAAAATTTTCAAAAAGGGTGTCATTGCTTTATATTTCTTAAAAAAATATGCGATAGTCACAACGTGCGAATTGTGTCCAAATTTTTTTAACAAAATTTTTTAATTCCCAAAAAATTTTCAAAAATTTCCCAAGGAGGAATTCAGACTTTTTAAAGAAAATTTCTAAAAAGAGATAAAGATTTTTCTATAAGTATGAATTTTAGCATTAAATAAAAAATTAAAAATATTTTAGGAATAAGATTAATTAATCCCACAATTACCAAAAAAATTTAAAACTTCCTAAAATAGGAATTCAGATTTATTGGTGAAAATTTTCAAAAATTTTAAACAATTCCCCAAAGTGGTATTTTGATTTTTTGGTGCAAATTTCTAAAAGCGATGAGGCAAATAAAAATTTTATGCATAAAAGGGAAAATTATAAAAATATTAATAATAAGATTAATTAACCCCAGAATTACCGAAATTTTTTAAATATGTATTCCCAAAGCACATTTTTTTTAAATGAACATTGTCCTGCAAAGAATAAACCGATTGTTGCCAAGTTAAACATCTCGCCTGAAAATTCACTCTATATCACACTCCCTGTATTTGTTTACTTTCATATAATTTCTTAAACAGAGTAAATACTAAATTTCCGCCCACAAAACAACCTCCCCATAAAGCATCACAAAAATGAGATATAAAGAGCTAACGTACCAAAATCGTACACTGTAATCATAAAAATTAAGCTCAAATGCAATCATCATTAAACTTGTTCATTTTCCACATTATTTTTACGATTACTTTTTTAAGGGGGGTTTTCCCATTTTCTATACAAAGTTTTCGCATTTGTATTTGTCTGTCTGTCTTACGTTCCTTATTTTGTTCTTTTTTCTTGGTTTACTTCGTTTATAAATGCGGAACAAGAAATGTTGAAAGTATTTTTATTACCGCCTATAAATGTTTGTATGTACATAGTTGCTTTCGTTTTGGTCTTCTTCTTTTCCATTTAACTTATTTACATTAAATGCAACCCTGTTGTTTTAATATTTTCCGTTCGTACACATACGGGAAATAAATGCGTTGAGAACGCACTTTAAATGCAGTTTTTATGACCGTGACGAAATTTTTCGCAATAAAAAAGAAAACACCAAAGTGCGAAACTTTTTTGTTCTTTTTTTGTTTGCTTTTGGTGAGGGGGAGGGGAATGCAAACACTAAAATGATGTATTAATATACGGTCACGTAATGCACATAAGATTTTTCTTCGTCGTCATCATTCTCAGCTCATAGTTATCAGCAACAGCAACATAAACACCATTTGCCATCAGCATGAAAGAAAGAATGATGGTGATAAATAAGTTGCTGAATGTTGTAGTTAAGCGTAAAAAAGTGCTATTTTTATTACCACCTTTTCTAGGTTGACAATAAATTATAAAACTAAAATAAAATTTGTTTTGTGGGAAAAATATATATTTGATTTTGTTGCGGTTGTCAACAAATAATTCTTTTTTTTAAATCAACTTTAAATTTATTTTGAAAAGCCAGACAAAGGGAAACTTAGCTCATGTGGGCTACGTTTGGTATTTAGGATTCGTTGTAGAGCAGAACTTTATTAAAATTTGAAAAAAAAAACACACACACATCCCCAGCAAAAAAAAATTGGGTTTTTGGAAGCAGTAAAATCTTTTCCTGCCAAACTAAATCTGTTATTAGTAAGCACATATTTTTGCCTAAAAAAATGCAGTTTTGTATGACATAAAATGTTAAGTTTTCAAGAAAACAAAGATTTTTTACCTTTCGCCTAACAGTAGAGCATACTAAAAAGCACAACTGTAAGGCAGAGATAAACAAATTTCGAATGTACGAGGAGTTACGACGAGTTACGAACTTAATACCGTATGATTTTAGAACATCTATACTGCGCTGCTTTGAGCGCTTAAAAGGAAATGCTACTAAGTGGGACATCGCGAACAAATATCATGTCATACGTAAGCAGGTTCGTAAGCGATAACAACTCGTCTTTCCTTTACAAACCTGCATACGACGAAGCAGTATTTTTTGCTGGGTCAGGTTAAATTATTTTATCAGCCTATTTTCGTTATGAAACTTTAAAAATTTACTTGGACCATTTGAAATCTATTGATTTGCAGTAGTCAAATAATATTTTCATATATCAGTTGAAAATCAACCAAACCCAGCAAAAAGAACTGCTTCGCCGTATGCATGTTTGTAAGGGAATGATGTTATTGCTTACAAACCTGCTTACGTATGACATGATATTTGTTTGCGATGTCCCACTTAACGCCATGATTCACTATTATACTCTGTCATACGATCAGTCAAAAATAGCATGCGTGTTAAAAAAGTGTGATAGTGTGGATTAGAAATGTATGCGTGTGACTTTTCGATTTGATAATCTTAGGACAGAATCGTAGGACAGAATTCTGTCAGATTTTTTTGTGATTGAATCGTACGATTATGTAGAATAGTGAAACTTGGCCTGAAGTAGCATTTCCTTTTAAGCGATTATTTCAGGGCAGTGTAGATGTCATAAAAACATGCCGTATTATGTTCGTAATTTTTCGTAACTCTTCGTAAATTTTAATTTTTGTTATCTCTGCCTGATAGATGTGCTTTTTAGTTTGCACTACTGTAAGGGGAAATGTAAAAAATTGGTTGTTTAAGAAAGAATCCCGAATTGTTGTTGTAAAGCTTTTGAATATAAAATAAATCAGTCAAGTGCGAGTTAGTCTCACACATGTAGGGTTCCGCACTATATTTAGTAGGCCTGTATAAATTCAAGTTGTCAATTTTTTCATGTCTTATGGGGCACCCTTTATTTTTAAAATCAAAGTCATATTCGCGAAAATTTCATCGCTATTGGAACACCCTTTAAATTTTAGGAATTGTTATAATGGCCATGGTAATACACATTCTATATAAATATCAGGCCTACCTATTGCGGTTCAAAAAATAAGGTAATATACGTGAAAAACATGTCACTGATGGACCACCCTTTTGTAATTAGCAATTGTTACAGCGGCCGAAGTACAACATGTACTGTAAATAATTCAAGAGTCTACCTATTATGGTTGAAAAAATAAGGCTATTTAAGTAAAAATCATGTCTATGTCGGAACACCCTTTAATTTTATTATTTGTTATAACGGCCGTGGATATTATTTTTCTAGAGTTTACTATTACGATTAAATAGGTTTTATATAAAATTCTAAAATTATTTTAAAATCCTAATTTATTGCAGAGTTCTGTAAATAGTGTTTAAAAATCCCCCCTGACAAAAATAAAAGGTGATGACCAGTTTGCAGTATCATTGAATCGTTGAAATTGCGTACTTTCCCTATATTTTCTCAATTTTCTCTTGAGAATGCGATATTTTTACGAGAAAAAAGTATCCCATATTTGAACTGAGATACTAAGGTGCCTTTTCACAAAATTTTATTAAAATTCATTCAGCAGTTCTTAGGTGATGCAAACACAGACAGGCAGAAAATATTCCCAAAATTTCCGTTTTGTTCTCCATATCAAAAAAAAAAAAAAAAATAGCAAATAGACATTTTTATATTTATTTTTTATATTTTAATATCAATTTCACTAAAAATTAATTATATCTTTGTCATATTTGTTGTTTTATGTAAAAGATTTACTGCCAAAATCCCCAATTGATTTTAATCCCCTGACAATTTAGTTTTGGTAGTTGGTCACTTGTGTCATATGGTGAATTGTTTTTTGTTTTTTAATCGACCTCGTGATGCCAAAATTGATGACAATAATCTCTGTAGCTCATATTACAATGTCCATAAAAAATAACAACATCAAAAAGAATAGCAGCGGCAGTGGCAGCAAAGATGACAACGTTAACAATAGCAATAATGCTCGTAGCATTTTTAAGCATATTATGCTTTTAATAAATATTGCAGCTTATAACTTAACAGCAGTATTTTCTTTATTCTTATTCATCTGCCACGCTAACATTTTATTTATTTTTTTTAGCTGTTAGTTTGGGTGTCCCTTGTTTTGCTGCATCTCTCTTTTACCCTCTTGCTAAGATGAAACTGGTAGCGGGGCTTAATTTTGTACCGTTTGTTGTGCTGTTGACTGTGTGGCTCATTATTCATCAGCCACATTTGCCATGCAGCATATTTTATGCTTTAATGTGTCAAATCATACATCAGCATTTGTTGAATTAACCATGTTGTATGTTTAATTTATAACTCTTACTTCTTCTTATTCTCCTTCTCTGTCACTACACACTTTTTAAATTTTACATCCTTGATAAGCTTGTTGATATGAGTTTATTTGTTTTTTTATGCATTTGTTTGTTTTATTTATGAGGTTTGTTTTTGTAAAACGCGAGGGTTATCACAGAACCACTCGACCTGGAGGAAATCTAAGGCATATGATATCGATAAAAATTTATATTTATGATCCGGAAATATTAACAACCATTTGTGCTTTTTCGATTTTAATATTTTATTGTCAAATCAAAAAAAATAATAATAAAATATATATATAAATACAGTAGACGCTCGCAAATTAGAACCACTTTGTTTTTGAGGCAATTCTAATTTCAAAATTATTCTAATTTCTAAACGTTTTTTTATTTAATATAAAAAATAAAAAAATTAGTAAATTTACTTTATTTGAGGGATAGACTGCACAATGGCCAAATTTACAACTAATCTTTTTTTGGATATTCAGCGCTGTGCAAAGATTTATTGCTTGCCTCCTGATATGTGTTGGAAACAGCATTTATATTGTTGTTCTGATTGAAGATGTTGTCACATTAAAATCTAGGGCTAACCGGTTATCTTGAACGCCTTTGTCAAGCTTTTCTATTTTGACTTTAGTTTCCAATAATAAAGTGTTTTTTACGTTTATTTGACATTTCTAATGATACACTTTCACTTTTTAATAGTGACTGCCAAAATATGTACACGTGTATCAAATTTTGCAAATAAACTAGCCACAAACATACATAAATGCTACAAAAAACAACAAATAGGGAAAAACATACATATTTATATGTTTTGGTGATTCCCCTTTTTAGTTTTACTTTGTTAAAACTCAATGATAATGAATTGGGAATTTGTGTTGAAATAACAAAAAAAAAACACTCTCACGTTTAATGTATTGCAAACACTGATTCTAATTACCGGACGTTCGAATTACTGAAAGCTCTAATTTGTGAGCGTCTACTGTAAAAAGATTCTATGCCGGCATAATAGGTCAAGCTTTTCAATCAAGTGAATAAGACTATTGAATATCGCTAAAGGGCTTTTCACACTATAATACAAGTATTAATACTTTTGAGGAAAATGAAACCCTGACCGTGATGAGTTGTTATTGTTTTTTGAAAAATTTCAAATAATAATTAAATCAGAGTTGCATTTTGTTCAAAAGTATTAATACTTGTATTATATTGTGAAAAGCCCTTAAAAGATGTTTATCGAGCTTAAAGAAAACTTCTTTAAAACTTTTTTTTTTTTTAACTAGAGTTTCTGGTACCACCCTCGTACATAAAAATTCTGTTATTATGATGATGGTCGTTATAGTGTCTCATGTTGTGCGTTATGGCCATCTATCAGTGTTGCTTCGCTAAAATAATCTGAATGTAAATATTACAGTTTTGTTAATGCAGCTCTTAATCTTATCGTTTTTGTTTTTACTTTTTAGTTGTTGTTGTTTATTTTTTCAGGATTGCTAAAATGCAGTCTTTAGTTTGATTAATTTAAGGAGCTAACGAGTGATTTTTTAAGAGCTTGGGAACTTTTTTTTAAAAAAAAACGCATAAAATTTGCAAAATCTCATCGGTTCTTTATTTGAAACGTTAGATTGGTCCATGACATTTACTTTTTGAAGATAATTTCATTTAAATGTTGACCGCGGCTGCGTCTTAGGTGGTCCATTCGGAAAGTCCAATTTTGGGCAACTTTTTCGAGCATTTCGGCCGGAATAGCCCGAATTTCTTCGGAAATGTTGTCTTCCAAAGCTGGAATAGTTGCTGGCTTATTTCTGTAGACTTTAGACTTGACGTAGCCCCACAAAAAATAGTCTAAAGGCGTCAAATCGCATGATTTTGGTGGCCAACTTACCGGTCCATTTCTTGAGATGAATTGTTCTCCGAAGTTTTCCCTCAAAATGGCCATAGAATCGCGAGCTGTGTGGCATGTAGCGCCATCTTGTTGAAACCACATGTCAACCAAGTTCAGTTGTTCCATTTTTGGCAACAAAAAGTTTGTTAGCATCGAACGATAGCGATCGCCATTCACCGTAACGTTGCGTCCAACAGCATCTTTGAAAAAAATACGGTCCAATGATTCCACCAGCGTACAAACCACACCAAACAGTGCATTTTTCGGGATGCATGGGCAGTTCTTGAACGGCTTCTGGTTGCTCTTCACTCCAAATGCGGCAATTTTGCTTATTTACGTAGCCATTCAACCAGAAATGAGCCTCATCGCTGAACAAAATTTGTCACATTTGAACATTTCGAACCGAACACTGATTTTGGTAATAAAATTCAATGATTTGCAAGCGTTGCTCGTTAGTAAGTCTATTCATGATGAAATGTCAAAGCATACTGAGCATCTTTCTCTTTGGCACCATGTCTGAAATCTCACGTGATCTGTCAAATACTAATGCATGAAAATCCTAACCTCAAAAAAATCACCCATTAAAAAAAGTTTGCAAAGTAATATTATTTTTTACTGTCATCTTTACACTTTGTTTCAAGAAATGAAAAAGAGCATAAAATTTGAAAAGATTTAAATGCAAAAAAATAAAAAAAAAAATCTTTGGAATTTTCTTCTTTTAAATTTCGTTTTTATGGGTCTATTATGTATTGTGTTTTACTTAAAATAAAAAAACCAAAACTCTGCCATGAATGCCTGTTTTTGGATGATGTACTACTCTGCCGCCACCCATGTGGCTGGTATGTACTTCAAATCCGCATCCATGTATTCTAACTTTTCTTACAGTCAACTGATTATTTATATGCAATTGTAAAAAAGCACACACTCTCTCACACCAGCAACAACAAATTAAAACGTTTGCACAATTTTCCAATAATATACGCATTTAATTTGTTGCTGTTTTCTTGTTTTTGTTTTTGTTTTTCTTTTATTGCTGTTGTTGCTGTCTGACGTTAAATGCTGCACAGGTTTTCTTGTTAAAACGAATTATCATCAACAAATAGTGGCAGATTAGTTGGCAAGCTGATGCTTAAAGCTGGCAGTAAAAATATACACTGAACGAAACACATACATGCACACGAGGTACACACACATACTAGTCATCACCAGCTTTAGACAAATTAAGAAACATGGTATTTTTGCTGTTTGTTAATGTTGTACATGAAAAATAGCATTAGACTATAAACTTAGTATTTTGATGTGTGTTTTTTTCTTCTTCTTTTAAATGCAAATTATACCACTAACGACAACAAATAACGTGTCGTTCTTACGACAATTGTATCTTCGCTCCGGAACGACTCAAGTATCAATCGGCCAAATATTGTCTTCTCAGCAACAATTCTACTAACCGAAAGTTTTTTCCTCAGAAAAGAACTTTCAGTTACAACAACAACAAATAACGCGTATTTTTTATTACAGCTGATTTGCCTTTTCTCGGTTGTTTTGAAAAACCATTCTGGTGGGTGCATTGCCGCCTTCAGACTTGCTGTTACCCTCCCCCTAGAATTTTTAAAAATTGTTGTATATTTTTATTTTCAAAACATTATTTTCCAATATCCTCCTACGTCAATAATTTTAACCCTAAAACATATTTTCTATCCGAAATATTGACTATTAGTCGGTGTCATACCTCCGCAGACTAAAATGAATCGCTTTACGCTTGCACAACGTTAGAAAATATAGCAAACTTATTTTTAAAGTGAGGACTTCTAATTTGCCGCCTGACTATTTAACTTTTCTGACGAGGTGCATTTCCATCCATGAAAATGCCCCATCTGGAGTGGTGGCATCACTGGTCCATTTTATTTGGCAATGCCCCTATTTCAGTCAACGGCTAGTGCTATTGAGGAATGATGAAGGACTTTTTATGGTCTGAAATTAAAGTTATAATCTCATCAAATAATCGACCTTTTACAAACTAAGTATAACCGCCTTAGAGCTGAGTTTTGACACCTTTAGACATTTCTTGTGAGTTGCCATTAAAGACCGATACTGAGCGTATAATTCAGAAACCATCAATATCCTTAATGCTCTTATCGTCCGAGCTCTTTGTGAGTGAAAATTGGATTTTTTAGTTAAAGTAAGATTTTTTTATTATTTTTTTTTGGTAATATTTTGCTGAAAGCGTTTATTTGGGTGATATTTTCAGTTTTTATCAATTTTTTATGTTTATGCTATTTTGGGTATTATGGGAATTTTTGGAATTTTTTTTTTTTTTTTTTTTTTTTTGTCAAAATTGCAATTTCGTACTTGAACTCTTGATTTTTTGTTAATTTTTGTATAAAGCAAATATCAAATTTTATTTGCGACAAATTTGTTTCACGCCATTCAATACGAATTAATACCACGCATGTTGAAACAAATAAAGTTTACTATTTTTTTGTCGCTAGCTGTACATATAAAGAGTTTCCTTTATCTTTATATGTAAATCGGTCTTTATGTCTGAGTTACAAACAAACAAAATCATAAATATTTATTTTGATTATATTTTCTTTTTGCTGACGATACAATTTTTATCTAAATACAATTCTTCTAAAATACAGTGGCACAATCAAAATCGTAAATAATGTTTTAATTTTAGGAAAAATACAAATTAAAGAATATAAAATATAAAATAAAAATGTTATGATTAAAATTATTGCCTGAATTTTTATTTTTCTATTCAGTTTGTATTTTTCCATACAACAAAGCCAATTCTATTTTGATATTTTTTTTGAAATTCCTAAAATTCTTTTACATTCTTGAATAAAATATTCCCCCACTGTAACAATTATGGCTGAAATTTTTATTGTAAAGGTGGATGGATGGCTGCTTGGCCCAGTAGATAGATGCTGACTTAACATTTAAGACAAACTAAAATTCTTTGTTTATAATTTTATTTTTGTTCTTTTAATTTTATTTGTTTTTGGGGAGCGAGTAAATGCTGCTGTTTTGTACTCTTTTGAATTTGCTTGTGTCATAAAACGTACGAAAGTAAATGTAATAAAAATAATTTTACGACATTCTTATGGCCAACAGAGAAAATGCTACTGATGCCAGCAGACTGATTGGGTAACTGAGTGACTGACTGACTGACTGTCTGAGAGCTTTATGCTACAAAGCATAAAATTAAACTCACGCTTTTTTTAAATACCTGTGTCAAGAGTTGCCATATAACTGGGAAAAAATTTACACATAAACAGAAAAACTTATTTTTATTTAATAAAAAACTGAGTTGCGAAAAACTACAACAAACTCCTAAATTTTCACATTTGCCAGGTGGTGGTTGTGTCCAAAATTTAGACTTACTCGTATATACTTTTCGATTTAAACATCTTTGAAAAAGCATACTTCTGGATAGATTAAATATGTACGTTGTAATAAGCAAATTTAAAGGTTATCAATTAAGAAACATTATTTTTTATAATATAATTAACTCTTCCACTGCTTTTCTAAAGCGTACATACATATATATATAATTAAACATACATATATAGTATTGAAATAAGACATATGTATAGGGAAGATACACTCTATATAATCTCTGTGTGCATGAATAAGTTAAGCATGAAAAGTACTTCCGTTTTGCTGCCTTTTTTATAAATAAAATCGTATCTAAAACTTCAGCTTTAACGTTAATCAAACTATGAAAATACATTCACTTCTATATACATATAACAAAAGTGTACCAGGACCATTTCTGTACATGAATTATTTTTTGAAAATTTTGTTGCTGGTGCAGCTATTAAGCGAAAAGCAATACAAAACAGCAATTTTTAAAATATGTCTCTGTCTGTCCATTTGTGTTCGCATCACGTAAAACCTACTAGATGAATTTTAATAACATTGTATGAGGAGGTCCCTTAATGACCTGCCTCAAATATAGGATACTTTAGAATTTTATCCAGGGATGAGTACGTCAATAAAATTAAAATACATAAATCATAACGATAATGAAGCACTATAAAAGTAAGAGTCTTAAAATTTAGTGTAGATTACTTTCAAAGCAAACTCGAATAAACTATTGTCAGGAAGTCTACGATACACATAAGGATTTGATGACTCATTTGTTAATATCCAAAGATCCATTTATGTTTTCAGGAGGGAATATTAAGATTGAAAATAATATAGATTGTGAAGAAACTGAAAGTATCGTTAATGGTGAAGCTACTAATATCGATAAGATTTTTTTTCTAAAATTAATTACGCGTGATAAAAAAATTTCTCACCGTGAGTATGCGTGACCGTGAGTCAAAAACAGCCATTTGCACTTCTGTACTAATAGCTATTCATAAGTTTCATGAAATTCGCATAATTTTTGTAAGATTTATTGCATTTTTTCTATAAAAGATATTTGACAGAATCAAGAGTTCTTTTTTCAAGAGCGATTATGATTAGTTTAACAAAGCTATGTTTTCACATATTTTTGGTTGAATAACAGCAAATATAAAAACATTTGCTTTTCGGGCGGTAGGGGTGTCCCTGCTCCGATTTGTTCAAAAACTATAATTTTTCTTAATTAGACGACTAAATATAAATGCCCTGCAAAGTTTCAAAAGTCTTAACCTTTTATTTTTGACCCATTGTTATATGAGAACAAAGCACTATGTGTCGTGGCGGGCACACCTAGTTTTAAATATTTGGAGAGTTCTCGAAATTGAGAGCTTCACAGTTTCAGACTTATTCTTCTTAAAATAAATACAATAAACGTAGGTAAGGTCCTTTCGCCAGCTTGCGTCACTTATAAGTGGGGAAAACGATTTAATGATATCTGTGTTTATCCGTGTTCTTGTTGAAATGTATTTTCTGAGCTTCATAAACAACTTGTTAAATTTTTTAGTTAACCAATCTTTCAGTCATAGTTTCTAAAATTAAATAAAATCTGCAATATCTGTCTATAAATGTAGAAGGTTATGGTCAAAAAAAGGCGGGACCTCGATTTTTATTTTGTTAATTTTTTGTTTTTATTTTTATGTGTTGAAAACCGAAAATTACGCAAGCGAACTCTAGATAACCAAAAATTCTAATTTCATATTTTACATTTTGTCCAAACATTCACAAAAGATATGAAATTTTAATAAAAAATTAAAATTAAAATTTTCTTTAAAAACCGAAAATTTATAAACAAAAAACCAAAAAATATAAATAATTGAAAAGATCGCAAAATTTTTTTTTTTTTCGAAATATTAATATTACCAGAAAATTAAATTATAAAAAATCTCTAATCAAACAAGGAATTTTAATATTGGCCCGAGTTCGATCCCAATAAATTTTCATTTTGGCCCGAGTTCGAACCCAGCCTATAGCAGATTTGTTTTTTTTTTTAGTTTATTTTTTTAACAAAACTAACTAAAAAAAATATAGACTATTGAGTCATTTTTAGGAATCCGTACCCGAAATTTTGAAAACGTAACCTAATTATTTTCGCTATAATGGATGTCCATCTACCATCTGTAGAATCTGCGAATCTAACTCTAGAATCATAATAGGTAGGCTCCTGAAAACTCCACAGAAGATGTATTACACAGAATAAATTTCTTGCAACAATTAAAGGTTTTAATTAGTTTTAAAATTAAGTTCAATTAATTTTTTAATTGATTCAAATATATATTTTGTTAAAACAAAAAAAAAATTTCGTAATTAAACAAATAATTGAATCAATTAATTGTTTAATTAATTTTTAATCTGAAACCAATCAATCAATCTGAAACCAATTAAATGGTGAACATATTTTTTTCTCTGTACTGCTGCCAACATAAAAATTTATTTTCACGCATATGGACTTTATTTAACAATAACAGGCAGACACATGAAACTTGTGTCCCGATATGACCTTATTTTTGAAACGTAATAGGTAGACCCTAAAGAGGGTACTACGGTCTCAATTACCATTCACTAACAATTATATAAATAATAAATTAAAGGACGTTCCGATAGTGAGATTATTTTCACTTATTGGCCTTATTTTTTAAACCGAAATAGATAGACACTTTAAATTTACATAGAGTATATTTTACAATGTCTACTATTTCAACATGTATCAAAAATAAACTAAATAAAAAGGAAAGGGTTTTCCCTAGAAGTCGCTATTTTGACAACTTTGGCCTTGTCTCGTAAATGTTACAAGCAGACTCATGAAATTAAGACAGGGTATATAGTACTATGCGCGCTGTAAAAGTAACAAGTATAAAAATTATTAACAGTTAAGAGGTATTCCTATAGAGGACGTGATTGAGGCAATCAGACACTTAAAACTTTTTTAAAGAAAGTAATAAGAACTTGAAAATAAAAACTAAAGGGCCGTTTTATGGGCATGAAAAAATAAACATCTTGTACTTTTAAAGTTGTACACTAAACATAGTAGTTTGGTACATGTTAGTTCATTAAAGTGAGCGATCTTTTCAGTTCAGAGCACTTTACTGAACTAGGTCGGTCTTTTAGTTCAATTGCTCAGTAGGTCAATGCAATTTCTGTGAAACAGCCCTGTCTGAGCTCAAGTTGAATCAGTATGCAGCAAAAGTGCTTTTGTTTGCTTGTTTCACTGTGCTTGACTTATTTAAACATCTGTTAAATAATAAGGCATATAAAAATGTTAGAATGTTGCAATAAATAAATTTTTGACATTAAAACTATTATATCAAATTATTATGACAATAAAATTAATATTATTACGCAATTACCTTGTAAAATAAATCTATTTATTTAAATAATATATTCACTTAATCTATAGGCTTAGATTATATAAGATTCCGAGTTATGTGCAATTTACAACTTTAAAAGTACAAGATTCAAATTTTTCACGTCTTTTAGTTTTACCCATATAAGCTTTTTTACTATTTTCCGATACAAGAGTTTAATTAAATGTTTAATTAATTCAATTATTTACTTAATTGAAATATTTTTTTATTCATTCTTAATTAAATATATAATTGAGTTAATTAAAAAAATAATTTAATTTGGATCTATAATAATTGAAAATCTTTTATTGGTGGAAAATTTTTAGAAATTTTAAATGTATGTTTGCTAGTCAGAAATACTATGGGGACACCCTCTAACTTTTAAGTATTTTAATATTTTCGATTATAGCGAGCCTAATAGTACATATCCTGTCTCAATTTCAAATGTTTGCCTATAATGTTTGCAAGATTCTTTAAAATTGCAATTTCTTGGGAAAACCCTTTAATTTTTAGTAATTGTTACAGTTGCCTTAGTAATTTACCTTCTGTGAAAGTCTACCGATTATGGTTCGAAAATAAGGCTATATGAACTAATGAGCTGAAGTGAATTAATGAGCTGAAGGGAACTAAGGAGCTGACTACACTAGTGCGCTAGCTGAACTAATGAATTGAAGTAAACTTATGAGCTGAATTGAACTAATGAGCTGACTGAACTAGTGAGCTGACTTAACTATTGGGTTGAAGTGAACTAATGAGCTGAAGTGAACTAATGAGCTGACTGAACTAGTGAGCTGACTGAACTATTGAGTTGAAGTGAACTACTGAGCTGAAGGGAACTAATGAGCTAACTGTACAAGTGAGCTAATTGAACTTTTGAGTTGAAGGAACTAATGAGCTGAAGTGAAATTATGAGCTGACTGCACAAGTGAGCTGACTGAACTATTGAGTTGAAGTGAACTAATGAGCTCATCTGAACTAAGTAGCTGATATCAGCTCAGTGTGGTGTTCAGCTCGCTTGAATTAGGTCGTTCATGAACTACACAACTCTAGAACATAGGTCGAAACCCTACAGGTGTGAGTCTGACTCACTTTTGACTGATTTATTTATATCACAATTGAATAAATGAAGCTTTTTTTATTTTTCACATAGATTTTTTTTAAAATATATTAAAAAGATTTATAAAAAAAAAAATCAAAAAAAATGTCTGATGTTCCCAAACGTTTGTCAATCTGGCAACCGTGCCAAATCGTATTCAAAAACTCTGAATATTGAAAAATTGAGTAAATAAAATTTTTTTAATTTTTTTAATGACACTTTTTTATTGGCAACTTGTGAAACATTCAAAATCTTTATTAATTCATTTAAATCTTTTTAAGATCTGTCTCTGTAAGGTAAAAAAAAATATGAGTGTGTGTGTGGCATTTTGTGTGGCATGTGTTGAAAAAAAAGTATTCAGCATTTTTATGGCACATTGATGATGTTTAAGGTATATTGGTTGTTGTGCTGTTTATTATCTGCCTCAGTCAGATACTTGATGCGGCTTTTAGGCACTCAACCGACCAACGACTTACCGGGGTACGCACATATTTGCCTGACCACGAAATTAAGTTGTTTGAAATGATCTTTAAATTTACAGCAGTATTTGCTAATTTAGCTGGCAATTTAACGTTGTAGACACACATTTGCATTTAAACGTAGAAATTCAACGTTTTGACCATTTTTTTTTTCTTTGTGAGTTGTTGTAAAGGATATTAAATAACGGCAATAATATGACTGATAAAGATTAAAATCTTTATTTAAGTTTAATTAAAGTCTAGAATGTATGTTAATCACTAGAATTGCATTTTCTTTATAGTTTATTTCTTGATTGGCAATCTTTTAACAATTAACATTCTACTGCATGTGCAAAGTTCTATCGTTAAAATTTTAATTTATGCCTTTCAAACGCCTCATAATGCCAGTGTTTTAGTTTTCCAACGAAAACAACATCTTAAATGCTGCTCTACACAGGCTAATATTTATATATTTACTTACACACATGTACATACATATATTTATAACCATAAATAGCAAACGAAATAAACCACTTGCCATTAAAAAGTATAAAAAAAAAGTATTTACTCTGTGTAGAATTAGTTGTAAATTGTAAGGAAGAGTACCCTGCATTCCCTCCCATGTATTATAAACTTCAGTGTTCTCACAAGGTGAGCGTTAAAGTGATAAGTTCATTAAAATGTTTGCTCTTTTTAAGAGTTCCTTGAACTGATCTTTAGCCTTTCATTCATGCATTCATCATTTGTTGTTTATAGTAACATGATTCTCTGGTTGTTTGAAAAAAACAAAATATCAAGAATGAACATTTTCATTGTATCAAAATGATTGGAATAGTCTGATGATTTCCCGATTATATTTTATTTAATTTATAATATTATATTTTAATGAACCTTTATATATTGATTTTTCCTCATTAATCATCTTTATAAATTCCACAAATATAATTAATGTGAAACTTTGTATATTTGTTACAAAACCAAGCCTTAATAGCCGAGCTTGTTTCCCATAAACTTTAATCACAGATAGATTATGATTTTTGTTTAAGACTTTGGCCCACAAGACGAAGAAAATAAATAAAATGCCCGTTTGAAAAATATTTTGAGCTCCGAGATCTTTAATATCATTTGGTTATTTATGCCAATAGGAGGGCAACAGCGAGTACATTATGTGAGTAAATTTTTTTCTGGTCAGCCAGAAATGAATTCTTACATTAATTTCAGTGAATTTTTGAACTAATTATAAATCACTCTCAAAGCTAATGGACCAGACAATTTTTCTCAACCAAACTAACTCGAAAAAAACTTCAATATGAAAGTTTTAAAAAATTAGAAAAAGAAAAAAATAATTTCTAATTTTAGTTTAAAAAAAATTAAAAATTATAAAAATTTATTAAAAAAAATTGTAAAAAAAATTAATGACCTTATCACTTCGCAGCGTACGTCACCACTAGTAATACTACTCAGTTCATATTGCAATCAATTCAAATAAGCGAAACAAAAAATGTTTATTGAATTGTAATAAAAATTGTAATTAATTGAAATACTAGAAGAAGAAAAAAAAAAGATTAATAAAAGTATGAAAAACAAATACTGGCAGCATACATATGGATGACTGTAATTGCTGTATACTTGCACCAACCACCCCCATCATATTTTATGAATGCGAGAAAAAAATTATTTAATTAATTCTCTCTCTACTTTTGTTGTTGTTGAAAAATATTAAATGCCATTTAAATACTTTAGGTCACAAGAGAATATAGAAGCCAACAGATACAATTAAACAATAAGTCTAGATTTGTTTACAACAATTTTGATGAATACTGTTAAGTTCAATAATGCAGCAATCTGACATTGTCTAATTGAATTGTAAAATCGTTAAGGTTTATCAAGGAAATATATGACAACTTTTTTTAAATAATTAATTTAATAGTGCATTTTACATTTGAGTGAAATCTAGTAGTTTTTACTAGATTTCCCATATAAATCAAAATCTACTTCGTTACTAGATTTTGACGAAATCTACTCACAACCTATTAGTACTTTCTATTGTACTAAAAATAACTACGCTGTACAGGAAAAAATGACATTTTAGTTCAAAAATAAAATAAACAAAACTAAAAATTTATAAATTAATGAAATAATAAGAAAAATGGAAATTATAAATTTAAAATATAAATTACGTGCGAAGTGAAAAGAGGTAAATCAGTGCTAGTGCTTGCTATAGCCAAAAAAAATGCAGTGTAAACGATGTAGATTTTAAAAAAGATTTCAGTTCAAATCTACTAGATTTCGCTGTAAATGTAAGAGAAATATAAGATAAATTTTCAAAAAAGTAGAGTTCAGTTCCTTAGTTCAGCTTAGCTCCTTAGTTCAGATCAGGTCCTTAGTTCAGTTCAGTTCACTAGTTCAAACAGCTCACTAGGTCAGTCAGTGTTAGTTCAGTACATCTCATTAGTTCACTTTAGCTCATTAGTTGACTTCAGTTCATTAGTTGACTTGAGCTCATTAATTCAATTCAGCTTATTAGTTCACTTCACCTCACTACTTCACTTCAGCTCATTAGTTGACTTCAGCTCATTAATTCACTTCAGCTTACTAGTTTAGTCAGCTCACTGGTTCAATCAGCTAGTTTGTTCAGCTCAGCTCATAAGTTACTTCAGCTCATTAGTTCACTTTAGCTCATTAGTTGACTTCAGCTCATTAATTCAATTCAGCTTATTAGTTCACTTCACCTCACTACTTCACTTCAGCTCATTAGTTGACTTCAGCTCATTAATTCACTTCAGCTTACTAGTTTAGTCAGCTCACTGGTTCAATCAGCTAGTTTGTTCAGCTCAGCTCATTAGTTCACTTCAGCTCATTAGTTGATCAGTCAGCTCGTTAGTTCAGTTCAGCTCATTAGTTCACTTCAGCTCATTAGTTGACTTCAGCTCATTCTTCACTTCAGCTCATTAGTTGACTTCAGCTCATTAGTTTAATTCATCTAACTAATTCAGTCAACTTGTTGGTTCAGTTCAGCTCATTAACCAACTTCAGCTCATTAAGTCATTTCAGCTCATTAGTTCACTTCAGTTTATTATTTCACTTAGGCTAATTAGTTGACTTCAGCTCAGAAATTATGTTAATTAAATCTATAATTTTTAGGGTTCCGTACCCAAAGGGTAAAAACGTAAAACGATTGTTTTCGCTACAATGTCAGCTCTTGAATTTTTTACAGAATGTGTCTTACTATGGCCACTATAACTGACGTACAGCGCAAATGAACTAAAAGAACTAATCAATCGATCCAGTTTAGTAGTGATCTAAATGTGAATAAATCACAATATTATTTTAAGTGGGGTGGCCAGGTAGACTAGTAGATAATGTGCCTCGGGGTTGTGGGTTTGATTCCCACACAAGACTGTGGATGCTTCACTGCAACGAATTAAGGTCTATATAATAAATAAATAAGGTTACTATATAATAAATAATTAATTAAAATTTATTTTTGAGCATCGTGGGCGTCCTGACAATATTTTGCTCGATTTTGCTTTAAAAGTGTTCCTTACTTTTATAGTGCTTCAGTTACTTTATATAAAGGTAACCATCCCTGGATAAAACTCTAAAATTTATTAAAAATTCTAAAATTCTAAAAATTATTGTAAAGCACTGTAAAAGGTGTTTAACATATTTTAATAACTTTGTAATTCCACAAAGTAAAAATACAAACCAACTACAAATTTTATTCAATTGGCGCCATCTGTTTCGCAATTTTGTTCAAAATACCCACTTTAAAAAATAAAAGGAGCGCAACAGTGTTTAAAATATCCCAGTTTTAAACCGAAAATTTCAGTACATAAATCAAATGTGAAGTAATTGTTGTAATATATTTTAGGGCGTTTTAAATTCGTGATAAATGAATGCGTAAGTTAAATGCGTAGTTTTAATGTCAGCTTGATGAAAATATCAATCAAAATCAATTAACATTTTATATGTTCATTTGTTTTGTTTTTGCAATTCCTTCACTCTATTAATATCAAGTCGTAAATTATTATTAAGAAAATCATATTAAGAAAATCGTCATTTAATCTTTGTATTGTTAAATAGAAGTGATCATTGTCGTTTGGAATACATATGGATGTGTGTATGTAATCGTAAATTAAAATTGCGTATTTGTTTAGAATTTGAATTTATTTAAGTTAATTGCACAATGAGATAAAAAAAAATTGTTGGAAAATTAATGATGCTGTTTCTTCTTCCGTTAAAAAAAAATTATTAATGACGGATGGTGCAAGAGTTGAGTTTAAGTGTAGGAGTGAGTATAAACAGATGTACTCGCACATACATTTCAGCAATTGTTTTTTACTTAAAATTTATTTTCTATTAAACTATTTTGAAATTTACTTTATCTTTACTATTTAACAAGAAAGAGTTGAAAGAGTTTGTAACATTCCAAAAAATATAAGATCTAGTTGAACTTTATGACTATTGAAGTCAATTCGGCTGTTGAAAGGCTTATCATATTTGCCTTTCTTTTTAAATCACTTTTTTTTATCTAACGAGGAATATATGAAAAAAATGTCAGAATATTTAATTAATTAAATTCATTGATTCTAATTGATTCATTTTACAAGAAAAATGAGAAAACAACTCAGGCACACTAAGACAATCAACAGCTAGCTGTTTCGATGTTTATGAAGTTGTTTTAACATTAATACAACATAATGGTTCAATTCACAACGCCCTTGTGTTATTGTAACGGTTGTATTTTTGTATTACACAATTCCCAAAATAAATGTCAAAAATCCCATAAAATCTACATGTGGACTAGGGGTAATGAAACACTTTCAGCAACAGTTGGGAGTATAAAGCTTTTTTACGGCAGTATTCTTTTTTAAATCCCAGCTTTGGTATTTAAAACATATCTGTAGGCTTAAGTCAAAATTTCTATGTAAAATAGGTCATATTAAAGGAGATCCATCTTCTACAAGGTTGATCAATTTTACACGAAATTTAATTTCAACGTATTTACGTACATATTGTTAACTTACAAAAAGATATCAAATTTTTGTATATTTTTTAAGAAATTTTTTTTCTATTCAAAAAATAAGATTGACGGCCATTTTTAGGCTAAAATACACAAAACTTCAGTAATTTTGGAATTTTTAAATTGAAAATCGTCTAGTTTTTAACGCAGAAAAGATATAATCTGGAAATTTTTCCACAATATTAAAAATTTAGCTCACTAACTATGAAAAAAAAATTTATGAAAATTGTTTCAAATATTTTGAAAAATGCTTATATGCTTATATAAAATGCTTATATAGGGTGATCCATTTCGAGGTTCTTTTTTCAATAGCCTTTTTTGACAGATCACGTGTGAGTTGTGTCATGCTGTTTTTGTTTTGTATTGTTTGGCATTTCATAATGGAAAGACTTACCCCTGAATATCTTCGCTCTATGGGCTCTTAAAAAGATATGTAACAAACAAAATTTTCGCATTTGGGACGAAGAGCAACCTTAAGGGATTCAAGAGCTGCCACTTCATCCAGAAAAAACAATGGTTTGGTGTGGTTTGTGGGCCGGTGGAATAATCGGTCCTTATTTCTTTAAAACTGATGCCAGTGCGAACGTTACAGTCAATGGCGACCGTTATCGTGCCATGATAACAAACTGCTTAATGCCTGAAATTGAAGCTCGTGATCTCGGCGATATTTGGTTTCAGCAAGACGGCGCCACTTCCCACACATCGCATCAATCAATGGATTTATTGAGAGAACATTGCGGTGAGCACATAATTTCACGTTTTGGGCCGGTCGATTGGCCACCAAAATCGTGTGATATCACACCGGTAGACTTTTTCCTGTGAGGATATATAAAGTCTAAAGTATATGCGGACAAAACCGCTTCGATTCAGGCCTTAGAAGAAAACATCACGCGTGTCATTTGCCAGTTACCAGTCGAAATTGTTCGAACGAGTCATCGAAAATTGGACTTAACGGATGGACCATCGGCGACGTAGCAATGGCCAACATTTGATAAGACATAGTCTTCAAAAAATAAATGCCAAAGAATGTTTTTTCAAATGATTCTCCATTGAATCTTCTTTTTTTTTAAGTAGGCATCCGCGAAATAGATCACCCCTTATAACTTACAGATTAAACCATCATGTTATAGGTATTAACTAGGCCATGTGTAATTTTTAAAAATCAATCAAAAATTCTAAAGGAATTTGCAGGGGCAAGGTACCCAACATTGAGACCACATAGCGCCACCCATGGCAAGTGGATGGTGCCCACCGTCTATACTTAAGCTAAAATACTCCTTTACTACGCTCATGCCAAATTTCAATCAGCCTTGCCCTTTACAAATGGCTGAGTTATTTCTTGAATATTTTAATCCTGCTCCACTGTGCCGTGTGGCAATAAAGTAGAAACTACAAACCATTCATACAATATTTTTCAGCAAATCAGAAAATTAGTTTAAAAATTCCATATTTATTACCATTAATTTACACCATTGTGCAGTCTTAGGCAGCAGTAGAGCGATTCCCTTTATCCCAAAAGCTAAACAATAAAATTCAAGGAACAAAAATGATATTAGACAAATCTATTTACTCATCAATTTTGTTATTTGCAAACTTTCAATAGACAGTCGGTATCTTAATACTAAACATCTTCATTAACATACCAAATACAGTCGTTGTGTACGGATGCATGTGTGATTGTTTTTTGAACCCAGTAAACACAAAAGTTTGATCTCAAAATGGATTTAAATCTGACTATAAATTATATAAAATTCTAAAAATTATAATTATACGTAAGAGTCTTAAAATTATAATTTTTAGAATTTTATATAAATTTTTTGAATTTTATCCAGGGATGGGTACCTTTATACAAAATAAATACGTAAGAGTCTTAAAATTTAGTGTGGATTACTTTCAAAGCAAAATATTGTCAGGACGCACACAATGTGTGTGGGCATATCTAGTCAATCATATTTTTATAGAAAACCAAGCTCATTTCGAGGTAAATATCATTTTTATTAAACAAAGTTGTTTATTATGGAGTGCTTCGAACTCATATTTTTTTTGCGAAAGGCAACTGTATCCATTTCGGATCGGCATTTGACTGCAAAGTTCGAAGGTCGATAAAAAAACATTCGAACTAACATAAAAAAACGTCGCGATACGGGTCTTCTAATTTAGCCTCTATTTTCACCCCTCACTCTCAGAATCGAACTAACTTTTGCTAACTTGAATTTGTTCCACAGTTTTATTCTACCACCAAATAACTCCAGGCATACTTTATTAAGATCTGGTTATTTTGGTGGAGTTTCAAGCACTTGCTGGTTAAATAAAGTGTAGAAAGATTTAAATTTGTGCTATTTGAATATCGGGCTGCTGCATGTACGAATGTTTTTAGGGTTCCGTAACCAAAGGGTAAAAACGTAACCCTATTGCTTTCGCTACAATGTCTGTCCGTCTGTCAGCGCCTTTTATCTCTTCAACCGTAATAGGTAGACTCTAACTGTATAACTGTTGCCGCTATAGCAACAAAAACTAAAACTTAAAGGGTGTTCCGACAGATACGTGTTATTCACGTATATGTGTTTATTTATTGAACTGTAGGAAGCATACACCTAAAATTTACAAACAGTAATTAAAACTTAGTTCGCTATATAAACAAGTATAAAAAATATAAATTAAAGGGTGTTCCGATAGTGACGTGATTTATATGTATATGTCCGAAGTTTTGAACCGTAATAGGTAGACTCTTGGAATTTTCACAGAAGGTGTATAACTGTGGCCGCTATCGCAACAAATACTATAACTTATAAGGTGTTCCGTTATTACTTGAGCTTTAGAGAGGCAACTACTTAAAATTTACAGACATTAATTTAAACATTTTTTTATGTATAGTGACTTATTTTTTTTAATCGTAATAGTTAGACTCTTGATATATTCATAGAAAGAGAATTGCCATGGCCGCTATAACAATTAACAAAATTAAGGGTATTCCGACAGAGACTTGATTTGTACGTATGTAAATAGACTAATTTTTGAATCCTAATAGGTAGACTTTTGAAATGTATACAGTAGATGTTGTACTTCAGCCGCTGTAATAATTACAAATATCTAAAGTGTGTTCCATCAATGACATGTTGTTCATGTATATTACCTGATATTTTTATAGAAAGTGTATTGGCATGGCCGCTATGACAATAATTACTAAAATTTAGAGGGTGTTCCAACAGTGATGCAATTTTCGTGAATATGAATTTAATTTAAATATTAGAGGGTGACCCATAAGACATGAAAGAAATTTAAAAAACAATTTTCTTTGTGCGGTATAATTTAAACATTTTCAGATCGCAAAACTGATGTAGAATAGCAAAAATTTATATAAAGCTATGTGGCAACATCCTGAGTAATTACCCAGAGACGGGTTACTCTATACCGAGTAAATATAACAATAATAATATCTGCAGTAATATAAGGGTCTTTTTGATTGCTTCTAAAACAAAAGGAAAATTCGAACATAATATTGCCAGGACGTTCACGACGTCTCAGGGTCTGTTAGTATTTTTATAAAATTATCATCAAATTTAGTTTAGATGATAAAGAGGAACCTTTAACAAAGAATTTAAAATCGCTTATAATAGGATTGGTAAAGTCGCTTCAGTATAAACCAAATCAACCTCGATAAAGCCAGTTTTCTTAAAAATTTTATAATAACAAATATGTATATATCCATTATTCAATATCAATAGAAATTCTACTGAAAAAATTAAATTTGTCTCTATTATTTTAATTGAGTCTGAAGAGAACAATGTTTCTTTTTATTTAAAAATTCCATTTACCCTCCCTGTTGCTTAGTTGCAAATGAAAAGCCCAAAATATTTCAAATGCTTGACTTTTGTGTTTGCTGGGTTAGGTGTTTTAAGTAATTAAATAATTGCATTGCATTTCATTTCATTTGTTTTTGGTTTATCGTAAGTCTTTTTCATTTTCATTATAGTAAAGACGCATACCAAGGCTGTACACCTCTACATATGATAGTACATATGTATTGGTATGTGCATATAAAAGTAGTATTTATTTATTCCTTATGTTTGTGCATTTGTAGGTTGGTGGTAAGTTTGTTAAAGAAAATTGCTATTTTGTCAAAAGGATTAACTTTTGTTTAATAGTTTGTCTGTTTTCCAAATGCGTCCGTCTGTCTGACTACTTTTGTCTGTCCGCCCATCTCTTTTAGGCTGGGTAAATGTTATTCTGTGGCTATTATTACAATTAGTCTGTTTGTGTGAATGAATGGACAAAAAGAATTCATGATATCATTTATTACTTACAAACACACTTAACAAACATGCAAGCGAATATGCATGTACCTACATACATACATACATATGTCTGATACACTCTACTTTACTCTGTATTATTGCAAGTTTAGATTTAGTTGTTTAATACCTTAAGTATTCTGCCTTTAGCCAATATCATTAATATCAATGAAAATTTAAAAGAAGGCAAAAAATTAAACATAATACTTTCTATAGTTTAAAGTCTCAAAGAGAAGGTGTGTTCATTACAAGAGTATTTTGTGCCGATTAAGGTTTGTTCTTTTCACCAGTTTACCTTATTACACTCTATCCGTTTATTATTACTATTACCCTCATTTAAACAAACGACCCAACTGCAAAATTTATGTAAATGACATTTATAATTCATTTAATTTTATTTTATTTTATTCTAATAGAAATATCAAATAAGGAATATAAATATAATTGTTTTTCATTCAAATTTTTTTTATCTAATTAATATCTGGAAGATAAATGTAGAAAGAATTTAATAAAACAATATACGAGTATATATTTACACGGGTATTAATTTAAATGACGGGTCAAAAATTTTAAAGCATTTTTAATTCCCTATAAATAATAACAGATAACCTCTTCGTTTGTCCCAAATCTCCTGCCATGCGGACTTCTTTCTTTAAATTTGGAAACGGAAAACAGCTACAAGGAGCGTCTAAAATCACAGGTTTATGGGCAGACTATTATTTTGAAGCCTTTAAAACAAAACGGCTACACGACCTCCGTTATCACTATACGATAATTTCTGTTTTCGTAAAGGGCGGTTTAGACGGTACGACTTTACCTACATTAATTCCACGAGAAAATATGATCAGAATGCATCCGTGTTTGAAAAAAAAGATTAAAAATTTTCAGCGTGATTTTTTTTATGTTTACACCACTGATGCAGAGTAAAATGAAAACAGATGCTTCAATTTTTTTTCTTTTATTTGCACAATCATCTGTGATGCCTATTGAACGCGCTATATCTAGATGGTTTCCGGTCATTTTGACACGATTTGCCTTTGAAGAGTTGTCATCACTTAGAAAAATGTATCTCTGATCTGAAAAGTTTTTGAAATGTTTCGCAGATTCATTACATATTATATTTAGACGATAAACTATAAGAGTGTTGCCAATATAATAAGAAATTAGAAATCAATGAGACTTCCAGAGTGAGAGAATAATATTTTGTTTGTTTGTTTTGTTGTGTTTTTTTTTTTCAACAGAATATAACATATATTCATTAATAATCAAGAAGATTTAAACAAATGAATTGATTGGTTTTTACATTTTTAACATAACATAAGTATATTTCGAATTTATAAAAGTAAAATATTCAAATATGTATTACTTCAAACATATCAGCTGTATACGATGTTGTTGTCAATTTAGCTTAGAAGCTGACTACACGGTGACGATTGAAGGCAACGGTATTTGTAGTTGTGTAGCCGTTGCCGTATATGTGTTTAAAACATGAAGAATAATTATAATATAAATAATTATTATTTATACTGAAATTTTTAACAAAAAAATTAATTTATCTTAGTACAAAATTATATCCGCACTTCCTAGAATTAACATTGAAAAAATCCTAATATCATCTCTGAGCTTCTCCGCCCATGCATGTGGTAAAGTAGCTCCAAAACAGACGGAGCACCGGCCCGGGAGTTGTATTGTATTTTTGGTTGTATGTAGGTTATATAAATAGTAAGGAGATCAGATGGAGTTAAATATCTTTCACAACGTTTCAAAAAAAACCGAAGCACTTGAAAGCTTCTTTCATCGCACTGGATTTTCAACTAAGAACATCAAGAGCTTTCAATTCCCTACTACTTATACCATTTAAAGATAAAGCACCATTTTTGGTCAAGCTTCTGTTTTTTAGGCATACAACATTTAGTCTTACGAGCATTAGACTCTACTCGCCTGCCCCAATCAGATATAGGTTTTATTAGGTACTAGCTATGCCCATACACGTTATGTGCGTCCTGACAATATTTTGTTCGATTTTTCTTTGAAAGTAATCCACACCAAATTTTAAGACTCTTACTTTGGTAGTGCTTCAAGTATGCGTATTTACATTATATAATGGTACCCATCACTGAATAAAATTCTAAAAATTATTGTAAAGCTCTGCAAAAGGTGTTAAAAATTTTGAAAAGTTGTAATTATTATTAGTCGAACTATTTATGTATTACATACAATGAACATTTTTAGTCAAGCTTAAGTTCGTTTTTTTTCTCTCTAAGAAAGAAATAATTAAATTACAAATTAGGTGATAATATTAAAGAAAAATTGGGAAAATTTAATTTTTAGACACCAGCAGGAGCGGAATGCACATTTTCTAGACAGCTACGTCCGACATCAGCACTATTCGTATCTATATTCTTAGAGTAGTGTTTAGTTGTAAGCATCATCTATTTAACCAACCAAACCCAGATAAAGGAATACGAGAAAACTTGTACTCAATTATCAATCGTCAGTTGGTGAGAACGAAGTCTACCACTACCTTAAGCTTCCATCTTGTTGAATATTTTTACTTTTAATATTTACCACCTTATATTTGTTGTTCCTTCAGCCAACCAAGGTGGTAAATATTAAAAGTACAAATATTCAACAAAAGGGAAGCTTAAGGTAGTGGTAGACTTCGTTCTCACCAACTGACGATTGATAATTGAATACAAGTTTTCTCGTATTCCTTTATCTGGGTTTGGTCGGTGTTTAAAATATTTCAATAACAATGTAATTCCACAAAGTAAAAATATAAATCAAATACAAATTTTATTCAATTGGCTATTTGGTAGTAAGTAATTCATATTTTGTCTTTGTTTTAAAACAGCGCCACCGTGTCTAAAATACCCCGCTTTGAAAAATAAGAGGTTCCTTAAAATATGCAGCACCTTTAAATCGGCGGAAAAAATGTATTCTATATTTGAGTCCGGATATTAAAATCCCACAGATATCTGCCTTCAAAATATTATGTTCCCTAAAATTACTATGTTGTAGCAATACCCCCAATTGTCACTGCAGGAATATGGCAAATGCTTTGACGCGGTCCACTCGGGGAAAATAGGGGCACCAGACGCTAGGGTTCCTAGAGCCTAAATCTGGAAGAAAAGGTCTGTGAGTAAAATCACGGGTTTTCTTCGAAGCCCGACCAGTGCCCAAAGGACTGATACCACGGGAATCGGTGGCCCCACAGAGAGCCTATCCTCTCTGTGACCGGTTATTGGTGAGGTCCCCTTCGGGGGTACAGGTGGTGGTTGTGGTTTAAGATCGATTAAGTAGGTAAGGTGCAAGGTCGATCAAGTGTGCTGTTGCACTCTCAACAAACGGAGTTTGCATAGTCTCCAAACCCCTAAGCAAGAGGTTATAATGTGGATCTAGGCTTGCCTTGGAAAGGCTTGCAGGCAGGTACTCACGTTAATCTTGTTCCACACATGTTGTAGCAATAAAATTGAATACCACTGTGGCAAACAAAAAATAATTTATGGTACCTAAAAGTATACTTCACTTTTATGACACCTTGAAGGTAGAAATTCTAAAAAAAAAAAATAAAAGAGCCGATATAATTTTCGATCAAAGATATATCTATGATCAAAAATTCATCAAACTCGCTATAGCCACTTAGGGTTAAATAACTAAGAAACATACAAACTTTCACATATTAGTAGGAGGATTAGAAATAAATGTAAATTATTAGTGGGGTCAGATCGCTGGTCACTAAAAGTTACAGCCCAACAGCTATTATACTTGGTGTCTCCATTTTAAACAAAATTGACAATTGGGGCCTTTTTTAATTTAAAACATTATAAAAGTAACAAGATAAAACCGAAGTAAATGTCCATAAACATTCCATGCATCTAATATTGTTGTACTATTCTTGTTGTTTTTCTAGTTTTCTTGTTTTTTTTTTTTTTTTTTGTTGCTTTTAGCGGTCAGTAGTTTTTCAATTGGCATTAAAATTCTCTTACATTTGCGCTTAAATATGTTTTGTCGATTTTGTCGTTGTTAAATTTATTTATCGGTACTTGTAGGGGTTTACATGAAGATTTGCTACTTTAAAGGAAATTTGATCGTTGTTGTGTATTAGAGTCAATATTATTGATTAGATGCGATGTGTATACGGTTAATAAAATTCAACATTTTTAAACGTTAACATCTATCTATCTATCTGTCTATCCATCTATTTATCTATCTAACAAATAAGCTGATTTCTTTTTGTCTTAAAATTCAGATGATCATCTTTGAATAATTATTTATTTTTCTACTTTTAGTTTTTTGATTTTTTAATTATGTGGTATTTTTTTTTTAATTAAATTAAAACATTTGCAAATTTCGGAGAAAAAAATGTTCAAACAGACAAAGTTTCTGTTTGTAGAAAAACAGTACTAGAAAATTTAACTTAACTGAATAAATCTAAAACGTTAATAATTCTTAATAAAATAAACATCTGCTCATTACCTATGGAAAGAAAAACAAACAATAAATATAATAAATATAATTCGGTGACCGTATAATATAGAGATAGTTAGTTATTTATTTGAATTTTAAATTAAATTAATTTTTACTACTAGTGAATTTTTAAATCAAATTTAGAAAAAAAAAAAACTTTTTAAAAAAATTATTTTAATATTGTTTCGGTATCTATTTAGCTGTTATCTCAGCGATCTCTGTCTTGATCCGTAATATGTAGACACTTTAAATGTTGACTGAAGGTGTATTACGGCGGCCGCTATAACAACAAATAAAATTAAAAAAAAAAAACAAGTAAGAGTGCTATATTCGGCCAAGCTGAATCTTATATACCCTTCACCATAGTAATGCTAAATATTGTGTTACCCTCTTGTTTCTTTGCTTGAACATGTTTTTTGATAATTTTTTTGTAAACATTTTTTGGATTTTTTTTTAATTTTGGAAAAATATTTTTTTAAGATTTTTGGAAATTTTATGTAATTTTTTTTAATTTTTTACAAAATTTTATTTTGAAAACTTTTTGGAATATTTTTTTGGAAAATTTTTGTCAAAATGTTTTGTAATATTTTTTTAATTTTTTTTTTTTAATACATAGTATATTTATTAAAAAAAAAAATTTTGAAATTTTTTGTAAAAATTTTTTTGAATAAATTTTTTTAAATTTTTATGTAATTTTTTTTTTAAATTTATTTGTAATTTTTTTTTTTTAATTTATTTGACACCCCTAATGTGTCTTCTGGCTGCTACTGGTTACTAGTGGTCAGTCTGATGTTGCTGAATTACAATCCTAAAATTTTCGTCAGATTGGTGGGCTTAAATCTTCTGTACCCAGTCTAATGCCTTGGCAAATGACATTTCAACCCGAACGCGGACAGACGGACATCGCTTAATCAACTTTTCATCGGAAATGAATATTGTAATAATTACATACGGAATGACAAACTTATATATACCCTTTTCCACCTGTGGTCCAGGGTATAAAAATAAACATTTTAGTTGAATTTTTCCTTGCTAACAGCTTCAGTAGTGGACAAGAAATCTCTTCGCTGCTGGCAATATTAACGGATTCATGGACGTTTAGAGTACAAGTATGCTAAAACTTACTTGCTGCAGCTTCCGCGTATACGTATTTCCTGCACTTCAAGACACAACTTTGTCAGAGAACAGTCTAGGTCACCTTATTAGATATCTTAATACGACCGAATGATGTTGATAACGTTTGCTATCTAGGGAGTATAGTTTCAAAAAGTGGTGGCAGCAAAGAAGGTATTCAGAATAGACAAGGTAAGCTTATGGTACGCTCAACAAATTCTGAAGATCGCCAAATATCTCAATTCACACCAAAGTCAACGTTTTTAACAACAATGTGAAATCTGTGGTTCACAGAAGAAAATATTGTCACCAAAAAATGGTTTCAATAGGTTTCAGATTAAATTTTAATTAAATAATTAATTGATTTAATAATTTGATTAAACATTATTTTTTCTCTTTTAAACAAATATATATTTGAATAAATTAAAAAAAAATTAATTTAAAACTAATTAAAACCTTTAATTGGTGAAAATATATTTTTTTTGTTTATGTTAATGCGAAACATGGAACATATCGAGTCGCGACGTGAGTATTATGCAAGCTTTTGTAAACCGTTGCACTTAGAATATTCTGATATTCTATATCAAATCAAGATTTGTGTAATAGAATAAATCAGGTTTCTTTGGATTTGAGTATACGATTGCGTAATTTTGGTTGACTCGGACGCACAATGAGAAAGACAACTAACGATATAACTAAACAGTCCGTCGAATATAAATCCCGAGGTTCTAGGAGAACTTGTGTTGTGTAATGATAAAATACAATGGAACACATTGTTTTCCATAGGGTTTCACTGGGAATTAAAGAATTAAATTTTTATAATATAATACGCTTGGATGGACAGCATTATATATTAATGAGTGGGGTAGCCTTGGCCTATTCTTACTTCTAAGCAACCAAGGTGCCATTTAGATGCATTTGCTAGCAATGATCTTTTTGATATACACTTTTTAAATACTGGTAGTTCTTCAACAAAATAGTACATTTTTATTAACACTTTTTTAAAGGTACATTTTTGAATAAATTTAATTTTTAAAGAAACATTTTTAAAAAAATTTTCTAAAAACATTTTTCATTTACAAATTATTTTTGAAAAAAGTTTAAAAGAAGAAACCAAAATTGAAGAATACTCTAACCAACTCTCAACCGTATTGATCAAATGAACATAAAATATAGAAAATAAATTTAGTAATGAATTTCTTAAATATTTCTAGTCATAATCTTTGCACTCTTTTTTCAATTAAATTAAAAGAACACAATTCTCGATCCTGAGTGCGACACACCAAATTATTACAATTTACAACCAAAATTAAATTAAAATAATTAATTTCATTTCATACGTAAAGTTTATTATATTTTTACAAACATTATGATTAAGATGAAATAAACATAAAAAAGCTTTTCTTTTAATTCGTTTTTAATTCCATTTATTTTGAGATTAAAAAGTAAAACATCTTCATTAATTTCTTAAAAATCTTTTCGAAATTTATTTTTCTGTTGCGTTGTTTAATGTGAGATTTCTTAACATTTCCCCCTTCACAGTAAATGCCACAATCTGAATTCAATAGACATAAATTTAATTAATAAATCTTCTTTCAAATGTTGAATGGGATGATCGGATGAAGAAAAGAAGCTACAAGAAGCTCTTTTATTTTTGAAAACCCAACAGATAAGAACTATTTCAAAATTTTTAAAAACGATATTACACTTAATGTTGGTAACACTGTTTGCATTGTAAGCGATTATAAAGTACAAGCGGATGGACAAACACACTTTTTTAGGCAATTTTAACTGGATTAAATATGCTCACACTGAAAATTTTTTGAATATTATGGGTTTTCACGATGGTTATAGTGCAAATTTGCATATTGTAAATTTGCAGTGCATGTTGAAGTAGATCGTGAGCGTACTTTTTAAATTTATTGTATTATTGTTCAAAGCATTTAATTTTCTTTAAAAAATCTGGCAACTCATGTTGCTAGATAAGAAAAATATAAAATACAAATAAAAACACTAAATGGAAAATAATAAATAAAATAATTTCTGATTTTTGCAAACAATTTGATTTAATATTTTTCCTTTTTTTTACAAATAACTCACAAATTGTTGTTTATTTTTTTTACATCTGAGTAAATATGCACAAATATGCTCAAGTTTTTTTTTTTTAGTGGAAATGAAGCAAAATTTCAAGTATGTACGTATATTTTGTTGTTGTGTTGATAAAAACGATGCATTTTTGGTCACAGTTTGAACCACCCATCGTGAAAACCCCTATTAAAAAAAGATTTTAAAACTTGTTTGGGAGTTATAACTTCAAAAAACTATTAAAAAGCCAGCAAATGAACTTATACAAATTTGTAATCGTAAATAATTCTACATTAAGCATATAACTAGCAGAGTACCGAAATGCTCACTCACGGCTTCATGTGTGAGTATGCATATTTTAGTTTTTTTCTGCTTCTTTTTATATGTCTGATAGACTAGCAAATATTTTGTGTTTGTTCATTTATGAGTTAGATGATTTATTTTTTCCTTTTTACTTAAACGTGAATAAATAAAAAAATAGTTTGTTTTTCACACAAATGTTCATACATATATGTATGTACATATTTGAATTTACAATTTTCTTAATATTTCATAAATGAGATCATAGAAAAATGTTTACATGTTTCCATACAAAGTGCATACAGTGAATTGTGTGAATTACTGTATAGTCACCCTCAATCTCAACAACGTACCATTATGTGGAGCGGCGTTCACTCGGGAGGAGTGATTTGGCTGATTGATGCTGAAGAAAACTGTTTGGTAAAATCGTGCGAAGATCTCACAAAATGTGGATTTCTATTAAAAATCTAAGATTTACAGAATACGGTCTAAGAAATCGTGAAGGAAGAACAGCGAACCACATGATGTATGCCGAGGTATTTAAAGTTTGAGAGCTGAGGTATTATTTAGCTATGTATGCGACTAGGGAAGCATGATTCCCTACGCAGTGTAAAAGTTATATGAGCACTTTTTTGTTAATGTACCTTATTCTTTATTTCATCAACTATCGACTGTGGTCTCGGTTAGTGGTTGGCATATCTGAAAAATACAACAAATATAGAATGGCCTGAGTCGAGCTTAAAAAAATTAATTACATAATTTTTTAACACTTTATACAAGTTTTCTGGCCTTATCGAAAGCTCAAGAATTTTTTATAAAACTACATTGGGTTCATCTTAGTTATTAATGTCTTCTCAAACAGATTCGACTAATAAAAAAATGGCTTACAGGTCTGTATGGTTCTACTTTTGTGTTTTTATTTTGTAGGGACGATAGCAAAGCATACCACAAATTGTATGGGTCTCTTCGCTTTCGCCTTCGTCCCTTAATGATTTCTGGTATTCGACTGGTAAGATACGACTACCTTACTGTCATTGACTTTCGTGCTGCCACCAGCCTTTTACTAGAGGCTGTAGTGATTTCAGACTAGCGACTGATACATAACGACATTCTTCCTCATCACAGAGTCTATAGTAATTGGTAACATTTGTCTGAGACTAAGGTCACCACAGCATCTACATTTAATATGTATCTGCCCGTGGTCCAAACCAGTCTGCTAGACTTTTACACATATATTCTCTGCGTCTTAGCCTTATTCCAGACACAGTCTGCAAGTATCGTCTTACCTCTATTTTAAACTTAACCAGAAGGGTCCTTAAAGTGTCCGTTACCTGTCACTAACGCAGTTACCCATTTCTAGGCATCCGGATTATATCCAAGTACCTTACAGGTCTTCATGCCAATTTGTAGGGAAAATGCCAGTGTTTGGTGAGACTCGAACCCACAAACCCCAGAATAATAGACTAGCACACTATCTATTTAACCACCGAGGCACCCTGTCCCTGGCCTTCAATAGTAAGTACCTACTTAATTATAATTACCTACAACTGAGTATAATTGTATACCTTGTTCTAATTCTTTATATGAATTTTTAATAAATATTTTGATGTCTTTTGATCTCTACCACATAAAACATGAAAAAATGTAAATAGCTTTAATTTTAAATAAAAATAACTTCAATTCCTTAACGGCTTTAGTACTTTCCTTATAGAAAATATCATGCGGACAATAGGGTCATTAAAAACCGAATTTAGGAAAATGTGTGCCCACTATAGGCACAAGTGGTACATTTTTGAAAATTCGTAAAATACTCAAATTTAATAAAAATATATTTAAAATCAGTTAATTGACTTTAAAACATAAGCCATTAGATTAAATAGTTGCTATCCTAATAGCATGTTTATATTTATAACGACACCACTTGAAAATTAAAAACAAAGTTAACCTGCCGACTACTGGTGCACTTACCCTATGTTTTTTATTTAAGAATAATTTGCACAGAGTATAACACAAAACGAATGGTCACCGTACAACAAAACACAAGATATCCTGCAAAGCCCTTTGACAAAATTGTCTATACTACTTGTTTGAGGCTGATGGTGGGAATCGTAATACATCTCAATCAATTCTTAATGGTGAGTTGATTGTATGGTGAGAAAGTAATTATTGTAGTGAAGACACAAACATAACATTTTAAACATTTGCCACTGCAATATAAAAAGCCCCGACACAAACCGTATAATTTGAATACATTAACCACTTTTGTGGACTCTATATTAGACACACAAAAAAATTAGTTAAAGATATAAAAATAAATTAATACCCAAATAAATCATCACTAATCTTTCACCCTCAATATATTTCTTTTTACAGCGAACAAGAAAATTTCATTTCCGAACATACAGTCATGGCCGTCTTCACATCACAAGGCCAAGTGGGTGGTCCTTGCCGTTATATGCCAGCTACTCGTCGACAAAATCATCAATGTCGCAAAGAATTTGGGCTGCCAGACACCATACGTGAGGCTAGACGTTTGGCTACTACACATTGCGAGGATCAGTTTCGTTATGATCGCTGGAACTGTTCAATAGAGATACGAGGAAAACGTAATATTTTTAAGAAACTTTATAAGGAAACAGCCTTCGTACATGCTCTGACTGCCGCAGCTATGACACATTCAATAGCACGAGCATGCGCTGAGGGACGAATGACCAAATGCAGTTGTGGTCCTAGAAAGCAAAATAGAGCTGATCAAACATTTCAATGGGGTGGCTGCAATGACAATTTGAAACATGGTAAACGGGTGACGCGAAGTTTTCTCGATTTACGTGGAGGCGATAGTGATGAAGTTACTGAAATATTACGACATGATTCAGAGGTAAAAACAAATTCTATGGCATAACAAAAATTGGTAATAATTAATTTCATTTACTTTATGCAGGTCGGCATAGAAGCGGTTTCAACTTTAATGAAGGACAAATGTAAATGCCATGGTGTGTCGGGTTCTTGCTCTATGAAAACTTGCTGGAAGAAATTATCAGATTTTAATGCCACAGCCACTCTACTAAGACAGAAATACAATCAGGCTATACGAAAGGCACCAAATGCACGCACAATGCGAAGAGAAGCTCCTTCAGGTCGTGTGAAAAAACCTAAACAACGACGAAAGAAAGTAAGTCCGTCTTTTCTTTTTTTCTTTTCATTAAACCAGCAAAAGAACGAGAATGAATCCTTTTTTTTTTGGTTTTTATTGCAGCAACAACAATCACTGTATACAACGTTATACTATTTGGAAACATCACCCACTTATTGTTCCGTTACCAAAGATCGTCAATGTCTGAATCCAGACAACTGTGCGAATCTCTGCTGTGGGCGTGGCTATACGACACGAGTTTTCAAACAAGTGGAAAAATGTCGTTGCCGTTTTAACAATGGACGTTGTTGCCAATTGATCTGCGATTATTGCCAACGTTACGAAGATAGATATTTTTGTAAATAGATTTTTTATTGTTTTAATTTTTAACTTTTATTTCACTCTTTCTCTCTCTACTCTACTGCTATTAATTTTTTTGTTTTAGTTCTTTATTTTCTTTTGTATTGTATTTTATTTCATTCCTATTTATAAATGTGCGTGTATGTGTGTGTGTGTATGTTGACACATTAGGTAGTAGTTTAGACATGATGATGAATGACATCAAGTTCATTATCAATAATTTATTTATTTTTTTTTTTTTGTTTTAATTTTTCACTCTTTTTATACATATACATATACTTACATATAAGTATAAATATATTGTCCGGCGACATCACCACCAAAATGGTATAACTGTATTAAAAATCGAAATATTTTTTATTTAATTGTATGATAAAATAAACCGAGAAATAACTGAAAAGAAAAGTAGAAAAAAATCGAAAAAACGAAAAACTTATTTAAAAATCAGTCACAAAAAATATAAAATAATTACATATAATTTTAACAATAATTATTATAATAATATCGTAACATTAAATATTTTTAATTTATAAAATATACAATAAGAACAAACAACAACAAAACCAAAAAATAAATAAATAAAAAAATTCAAATGAAATAGAAAAAAAATCCAGCAACTGATACGATTAATTTAAAACCAAAATATAAACATCAAACAAATGACTTGGCTGTTTTATTTACATAAGAAGAATACATTTTTTGCCAAAATAACTTAATTTTATCTGATAGATAAAAGGAAAGTGCTTAATAAGCTAGAGGCAGCCGTTGAATAAAATAAATCTGAATTAATCTACATACATACATACAGTTTGCCAAGTAAATGTTTTCAATAATAGAAAAAAATAAAAACTTAAAAAGAAACAGGTAGTTCTCGGCGATTGGAGTAACTGTATATGTACAATTTGTGGAACAAGATTAACGTGAGTACCTGCCTAGTCGGCCTAACCTCACGGTGGTCTTACCACCGAGTGAAAGTTAGGCGTAGACTAGCCTATATGTAGTATAACAACACTTTACGATTGCCACCAATCGCTTTTTGTGTGTGATACAGTCACAATGAGTAGCAAATTATATAATATGGCAAGCCTTTCCAAGGCAAGCCTAGATCTACATTATAACCTCTTGCTTAGGGGTTTGGAGACTATCCAAACTCCGTCTGTTGAGAGTGCAACAGCACACTTGATCGACCGTGCACCATACCTACATAAATCTATCTTAAACCACAACCACCACGTGTACCCCCGAAGGGGACCTCAACAATAACCGGTCACAGAGAGGATAGGCCCTCTGTGGGGCCACCGATTTCCGTGGTACCAGTCCTTTGGGCACTGGTCGGGCCTCGAAGAGGACCCGCAATGTTTATCGCAGACCTTTTCTTCCAGATTTGGGCTCTAGGAACCCTAGCGTCTGGTGAACCTATTTTCCCCGAGTGAACCGCGTCAAAGCATTTTCCATTCCTGCAGTGACAACTGGAACCTCCGGGGGTAAAAGCATTAGACTAAAATACTAATGTATCTAGATATAGGTATAGAATATATATTATCTATATCGCATACTAGCTGTGCCCACCGCTTCCTTAGCGTCCTCACAATATTTTTTTCGATTTTGCTTTGAAACCAATCACACCAAAGACCCTTAATTTTTTAATGCTTCAGTTATGGTTTATGTATTTACTTTATACAAAGGTTCTCATCCCTAATAAAATATGCCGCTTCTAAAAATAAAAGGCGCCTTAAAGTATGCATATCGGAAATAAGTTTTTTTTGAGGAAACAAGGTATCCTATATTTGAATCAAGATACTAAGCTCTCTCCTCGCAAAATTTTGTTAAAATTCATGCAGTAATTTTTACATGCTGCGAACACAGACAGACAGGAAATAAGTTACTGTTTTATTATATGTATAGATAGATATAGATATAATACAATTATAAATGCTCTTCATTAAAGGGCTTCCTATAAATCCAACATCAAAAGACGCCCGCAATCAAAAAAAAGTTTTAAATTTTTGATCAATGGGGTTGAATATCAAATTAAATTATAAATTGGCAAGTGCAATTCGGACTCGTATACGAAGGATTCCTGGCCACCGTACAACATAAAAAATGTCTTATAATTTTTTTAATATAGTAAGTTGTACGCTAATGACGATTGATTGATTTGACGATTTCAAAAAGTTTTAACGATTTTTTTGCAGAATTTAACGATTTTGTACTAATATATTTTAGAAAAGCATAGTTTTAGGATTTTAAAAATTAATACAAAAAACCCTTGCATGTATGGAGTGACCTTCTATTTAAATTTATTCTTATCATTTAAAATACGGATAAATATCGGACGATTTCCCATTGAACGAGATTAGTTGTCTTTAAAAATTAAAAAATATTAATTTTTATTAATATTTTCTATCTTCACAAAAACACGGAGAATACTTTTTGGGGTTATGTAGTCAAAAGTAACTTTATTAATATAGTGACAATGTCTATTCGTCTGACACAGGATGATTTCTAATGATCAGTAATATGGAAATTTGAAATTTTTACGGAATTAAAAGCATTTTTAGTGGAAAATAATATTCTGAAAATAATTATGTAGTACAATTTAAATAAAAATTCTGCGAGCAATTCTGGAAGGGGCATTGAACCCTCAGAACGATATTACTACACCAATGTATTTTATTATTAATTCAGAGGGAATATCGAAGCAGACAACTTTCTAAATGGGTGTCTTTTCTACTCCCTTCCGTCCTCTGTGATTATAGACAACCGAAATGTAATTTATTTTTATTGAGTAACATGCTACAACCAGCCTTTAATATTGACTTTAGTGATTTTCAACTGTCGGCCTTCTTTCTAATTACGCAGTCTCTAGCAATTGCTAGAATTTGTTCACGGCTTAGGTCCGCCATAGCATCCACATTTAACAAGCTTCTCCCAGTGATCCTTAGTCTTATGCTAACCAGTGTTGGACATTCGCACACAGTGTGAGCTGCCGCCTCAGCCTCGTCCAGGCACAATCTGCAAGTATCATCTTCTTCGATTTTCATCTTTGCTATATGATACTTAAAGTTTCCATGACCTGTCACCAACGCACTTATACTTCAGTTATATGAGCCGTTTATTTTGAAAGTGGCATAAGTCCCTTTCGTTTAAAATCGATATATTTAAGGATTAGATTTTGGTTTTCCCAAAGCCATTTCTATTATACCAAATTCATGATCATTGGGTAAGTGGCGCTTAACATTTGATTGCAAATTTTTGTAAAAATAAAGAAATACTGTTAAATTGTAATCCATATTATCATTACCTTGGTATTTTTGGAAAGTCACTTATGCCACTTTCAAAATAAACGGCTCATATCTAATCACCTTTTTGAGCACCATTTGAGTCGTCCTGCATTTAGCGGCCTCCCTCTACCTTTTAAGGTTTAATGATTTCACACATTATAGGACCTTAGATCGCATTATCCATTAGCCAGCGCTACTCTGGATTCTAATCTATAGAAATTCACAGCAGATCCTTTTCCTAGTTGGTCTGATGTTTCATTCCGAGCTGTGCCTATGTGACTCTTAAGCCAAATCAATGTTACCTCATTAAACGAGGCACATCTGTTAAATTCCAATCTCGCCGATAGCTTTTTAAATTAAATTTTATATGGAAAATCGAAATCACTAGATCATGTAATATTTCTGGACCTTAACAGTTACGCACTTTAAACCGACAGTCAGCCAAAACAATTTTGGAAACATCTGCTTCTACAATTGGGTACCGAGTGTGGTTACTTGACACTTTTATCGTTATATTAATAGAAAAAAAAATTAAATAGAAAATTCAACGACTTCATACAAACTCTGGTTAACCGTGCGTTTTTACTATGTAAACATAAGTATTGAGTTGTATCGAGTAATTAAAAGTAGTAGAAATTGCAAACACTAGTTCTAATCCATATGATAATGGAACTGAATAAGGCTACAGAATAACCCTCTTAATTCCTTTTCATTACTTGGTGGATTAAATCGATATTTACGCTTGACACGAACCTAACATTAATAATATAAGGAATGCTGAGATTTCATCTGACACTTACCTCCTCTTCCGAAGGAATTTCAATATGATTATAAATATTTGAAAAATTCATAACAATACCAGTAACATCATTATAGAAATTGCTTATAAATGTATTCGATTTTTATAGACATGAATAGATGTTGTTTTCACTACTCATATGCTTAAACATTATGCTGTTTAGGCAATATTTTTTGCTGCAGTTGTTGTCATTGTTGCAGTTATTATTGTTGATATTTAAATCAGCAGTCAATGTCAATTTAAACACTACGTAGGACCTTTAGAATTCACTACAAGGATATTTAGTGTCAGTTAAGTAAGCAACTCTTCAACATAGAAAATAAATTATTGTGTCACTACAAATAAAAACTGAGTTTTTTAGGATAAACAATTTGAGTTACAACAATGTGTGACAGTAAAGAAGTGCGCTTTTAAAAGAATTATGAAAATATATACAGGGTTCGGAACAAAGTATTCAAAAAAAATAATAATAATTAAACATTAACATTGTGATTTAGATTTTTTGTTAATTTTCGTACCAGTGGCATTCGAATTATACAGCCACTGAAATAGCTATAGGCTTTTATATTAATTAAACAATTAAAAAGACAAAAAAAATTAATACACTGGCGATAAAATAAAAATCAGATCGATTACATAAAGTAACTCTGATTCGGTACGGAATTATTACTCAATCTATATATACATATATACTTATAATAAAATAGTAACTCATTTCCTGTCTCAGTCAGAATTTTTTGTGTTCGCATCACCTAAAAACTACTGAAAGTAGAAAAAAAGCAATGGAAAAAAGCAGTGATTTAAAGATACTGAATACTTTAAGGCATCTTTTATTTTTGAAAGCGGCATATTTTAATCATGGTTGCGCAACAGATATCACTGCTTTGAAATACACTGTCCAACAAATTAAGACTTTTTGAATGGAACTGAATAGCGACCCCATAATTCTGAAAGGGTATGTTGAGTAGATCATTTTTGTAGAACAAACTTATGGTCCAGCACGTCTGAGTTTTTTTTACAGTGGGTTAAAGTTTTCATTTTTTGGTCGAAGGGATAATGCTCCCTTCGACCAAAAAATGAAAACTATGTGAAAAAAAATGCTGTAAGTTAATGTCTAAGATAATTCTTATGGTCAGAGTTGTATTGTGGAATTGTACGAGGATTATTTTTGTGGAAGATCTTAACCCTGTAACTGGTCTCTCAATGGGTCAATTTGACCCTTTATTCGAGAAAATCAAAAAATATCCTTTAAAAAAGGACATTTAAGGATTAAAATATTTTACGAAAATGTTTGCCGGAAAATTTCAGTGGGGGTCACCAAAGACACCATTGTTGTAAATAAAGCTTTTTATTGTCAGACGCACACAACTTGTTTGGGCACAGCTAGTATATACATATGTATAAAAACTATAACAGGCTATTACTGTACATGAAATATTTTTTGAAAATTTTGTTGCTGATACAGATAGTAATCGAAGTGGAATACAAAACAACATTTTTTATAATTTTTGTCTGTTTGTCCGTCTGTTTGTGTTCGCATCACGTAAAAGCTGTTGGATGAATTTTAATAAAATTTTGTGAGGAGTTACCTTAGTATCTTGGTTAAAATATAGGATACTATTTCTCTGCAAAATAGCTCATTTCCAAGAGAAAATAGAGAAACAGTAGTGAAAGTACGCGATTTTAGCGATTCATTAGTACTGCAAACTTGGTAGCACGTTTTATTTTTGTCAGCGGGAAATTTTACAGAACTCTATAATAATTTTAAAATTTTATATAAAGTTAAGAATTTTATATAAAGTGTATATAAGTAATTTTCCAGGCATGGGTACGTTTATATAAAGTAAATACATAAGCCATATCTGAAGCAAAATATATTCTTGTAAAAATTTTCCTGTAAAAATTTTATAGAAAATTGTTTTTGTAAAAATTTTATGGAAAATTTTTCTGTAAAAATTTATAGAAAATATTTTTGTAAAAATTTTATAGAACACTATTTTTTAAAATTTTATTAAAAGTTTTTTGTAAAATTTTATTGGATTTTTTGTTAAATATTTTTTGTAAAATTTTTTGTAAAAATTTTATAAAAATTTTTTTGAAAAACTTTTGATAAAAATTTTTTGTATTTTTTTTTAATTTTTGGTAAAATTTTTTATAATATTTTGTTCAAAATTTTTTGTAAAAATAATTGAATATTTTGTTAGGAAAATTTTTGGTAAAAATTCTTTTTAAAATCTTTTGTAATTTTTTTGGCTTGCCCTCGTTAATTAAATTTGATAAATTTAATAAAGCTAAAGCACGTTTCTAAACCGCAAACATGAAAATTTGGGAATATAGTCAGGCGTAACTAGAAAAAAGTTATGCGCCAAGTTAAATAACAGACAACAACAACAGAAATATTAATGAAAAAGTAATTGAAAGTAAACATGTTTGTAAAACGATGAAACTGACATGTGATACTTTGACTAGAAATGTCTTAAAAAATTTAAAAATAAATAAACTAAAGCAAGAGAGTTGCATGCATATTAAAAGCACTATATTTCAAGCAGTATTTAAGCAGATACATTAATTAAATTTAAATTAATTTTGTATTTTTAAGTGGTAATTAAAGAGGTGACAGTGAGACATTTAGAATTGAAAAATGTTTATTTTAGTTATTCTTTTAACTATCTTAAGTATACCAAGAGTTTGGCCAAATACCACTAGGTAATTTAAGCAACAAAAAACAAACACAATTCCAGAAATATGACTCATTTTTTTTTTCAAAAACCATTAGCAGTGAATTGGCCAGCACCATTGAAGATGGCGAGACAGGATTTAAACGTCAGCCTAAATTTTTCGATCTTCTACAGCAATTCTTAGAAAAATATGCTAATGAACAGTTGGCGCCTCTCAAAGCTTTGGTTGATTATAAGCAATATGAAACAATGCCTGTTCCAGATCAATATTCCCAGCTCCAGCCATCTCAGACAGTTGTGGATGCCCCAAATCCCCAACAAAATAAACCAAATTTAATGTGCAGAAAAATAAATTTGTGCTCAATACAAAATCAAGTTTCTCCCAAGGTACCGGGATATAACACAAACTCGCCAATAACCTTACGAAAACCTGTAAATAGTAACACTTACCTACCCTCTTTCCATTCTAATACAAATTATTATGCCAGAACACCCTTAGATGACAGTTATCGCAAGGAATTTAGAAATATTCCAACTCAACTTAAACCAAGCATTAAGTATTATAATTGGGGAAATAATAGTTTCATAAATTTGCCTGTAAATCAGGATATTTTAAACAGACTTCTAGTTGGAGCAACATATGCAAATAGAAAACAGGCTAAAAAATCCACCACTGGGCCAGAAATGATTTTAGGCAGTGTATTTGAAAAAAATGTGGAACCGATATTAGCAGAAACATTTAAAAACTGTTCATGTTCACAAAATATCACATGTCAAGAACATCCAGAAAAAACTAAAACCAACAAAAAATTATCCTCAAGCGAATCCGAAATATCTACGTACTCCGAAATTGTTGGCTTATTCTCGGAATTGGAGGACATAATGGTTCGCAATGACAATAAAGAAGATCTGCAGCCATTTTTGGAAAATTTAAAAGCTCTTAAATCGCAAATGGAAATCGTTATAACGAGGAAAGGTTCAACAACTTTTCCTACATTAGCAACTACACAAGAACCACCTATGGTTGGCGCAAAAGTACCCATAGTTTATGACACAGATGCTGTAGGAGGCGATATAGCACAAATTGAAGAAGATGAAAAAGCAAATGCAACAAGAAATTTAAATTCTCAAGATTTTAAATCTAATAAATCAAATGGCAGTGATGTGGACTCCTTAACTACAAATAAAACACCCATAAAATCGACTCTTAAGCCGGCTTTAGATCCCTCGAATAAAGTAAGCATCAACAGCACTGATTATATATCAGAGATACTAAGTATAGCTTTAAACATAACTGAAAACTCTACAGATTCACAACGGAACCTAAATAACGAAACGATAACATTATTAACCACGTTACTCGATAAAAATATTCCAAGAAATTCTCAACAAAATTCTACTAAACCTAAAGATAATACGAAGGACATTTTAAATAAAAAGAATATTGAAACTCCGAATAGCAGTACATCAAAGGTACCAACTCCTAAATCTGTTGGCCAAAAACCTTCTTCCCAGGATCAATTAAAAAACAGTAACTTCACCCAACCAATAGACTTAAGGAAACCTGCAGATGTAAAATCGACAAAATTACCTGCTGAAAAAAATGATTCCAAAATTACTATTTCGATAACAAGCAACGGAAGATTTAAAAATATTCAAGTTGAACAGCAGATGCCCGAGTCGAGCGAGAAATATTTGGAAATCAACGAAAAGGAAAACATAAAAAACACGGGTAAGTGAATAAAGTTTAGAGCTGAAGTTATAAAATTTAAGCAATATTTGGCTCTGCCGCATTTTTATAAAATTTGTCCGAAATTTTAAGAAGATTTGTTAGTTTCAGTCTTTGAAAAGTATAAATTAAAACACTGCAGGAGCACAAAATATCAGATCATATCATGCTCATTATAATATTTATTGAATTCATGCCTGTTCATTCCATATTAGTGCGATGAATGAACCATAATAAACACCAAAGAGCTAAATGCAATGAGCTTGCAGAGTTTTCATAAGCAAGTATGAGTAATTGTTAATCATAATAACAATCAACTTAGGCGAGTACAAGCATTTTTAGGCTCTGAGTGAAACACGAACACAGTTCGAGTGTACAAACAAAAACACAAAGAATTTTTTAAAAACATTACTTACTTTTATTTTAAGGTCTGCAAAAACACTATTGCAAGTGGGCCTTCCAAAAGTTCTACACAACTACTAAGCAAAACACATGGAGTGTTTCGAACTTGAGACGAGTAAACACGTCGCTCACTAGTTCGTTTTACTCGGTCAGCTCATTGCGTTTGTGATACGAATAGAGGATTGCCCACAAATAGTATGGTAGGTATGAGTAGGCATGTTTTCAGTAAACTAGTTTATGTTCGAGTATGACCCATTGCTCGTGAGCTTATAAGCACACCCATTAGATGAGCTTGCTCATGTAACTGTTTAGTACATATGAACCAACATATGGATTTTGTTATGTTGTTAAGTTGATTTCAATATCTAGACTACTTCTCTTAAAACTCATTGAAACAATGCAAGAGAAGAAGAATTCCAATGGAAGGCGTTTACAACAACTACAAAAGTCAAAACTAGACCAAAGCCGTTTGCAATACGTCCAAAAAACCATAAGATGTTTTATACAGCAACGAATAAAGTCCAATATGAGTATGAAGTGAGAGATTTTTAACATCTTATAGCGACAGCAGAGAAACTCCGAGAAATTTAATTATAAAAGACCAAAAGGCAGGACACACATACAGAGTACGTGCTCTGATGTCTCATCGTTGTTCAGTTCACAAAACCTGACAAATCTGATCTTAGTATTACCTAACTTACGTTAAACCAAGTTATACTGCAAACCATCAAACCAACCAATAAACTCTTAAGAGTTTGCAGCAACAAAGAGTTAACTCCAATTTTTTTCAATATTTGGGAAAATAGAAAATAAAAACTGTTAAAAAATAGAGAATGATTTTTTCTCCCTAGCAACGGTTGTTAATTCTGTTTGACCTAAAAATAGAGTTAACTCTTTGTCACAGTGCAACTCTTTAACGCAGTGCAACGGTGAAAAAACTATAAGGAAGTGACACTATATAACTATATTATAAATTAAAAAAAAATTAAATTAAAATTAATCTAACTAAATCGTAACTAACATTGATCTAAATTGGAAATATTGCTTATCTACTCTAAAAAAAAAATTTGTTAAATTTCTTGCTTTAAAATTTAACTAATCCAGTCTTACATAAGGTTTAAAATCTAAGGTTGATGATAATTCCTTCATTATTTAACAAAAAAGGGAATTAAAAACGATCAATTTTTAAAAACTTTCAAAGATCGTCATACAAAAGTTATCGTTGCAGCGAAATTAATTGCAACGCAATCATTATATCATTTTTTCTATTCCTTTAGCTCCAAGTTCTAAAGTGCGAATTACTGATGACGATATGATGGGAACTGACAGCCGAAATGTAAATGTTGTTAAACACCCTAAGAAAAGAGGTAAATGAAACAGATAACAACTTATATTAAATCAGTTTCGAAATACATACATAAATATAATTTCGAAACTGATGTCACACAATATTTTAAATTTTATAATTTATTCTTTGTCTAAAATCCATGAAATTTTTATATTTTATTTTATTTTATTTTATTTTATTTTATTTTGCTTTAAATTTATTTTCTTCGCTGTAGATCGTTATACTGCACCAATTTTATCTGAAATATATTCTGGCAAATCGAAATTTAAAACAAGACCTCCTTCAGGTATTTATTGGCATACAATTGAAGAAAACGCTTCTGTTAAGAATAAACAGCCCACCAAGTTTTGGAAATCTTTAAAATCGACTGAAGATAACGATAGTAGTAGTAAGGAGAATGTTTCAACCCTGTTAACGAAAGGCCTTGATTATGCAGACATAGAAGATATTAATGGGTCTGAATGTGAGGTACTTACCTAACCTTTTGTAATGGAATAAGTAATAATTACCAATAAACGGACTTGTGATTACAAAAAAAAAAACAATATCCAAGAGATAATTAACTTTTGTTGAAATATTGTCAAATCTATAGACAATAAAAAATCGAAACATATAATTCTTATATAAAAAAGTAAAAACCATTTTTATTGCTAGTGTTCAGCAGTTTTCGGGAGCAAAAAGCTTCACACACCGTCTAGCCGAGCCATTGTTTTGTTTGCACATGAACAAAACGTCGGCAGAATAGGGAACAAAAATTTTCTTATTTTTAACCGACTTCAAAAAAGAAGGAGGTTATCTATTCGTCTGAACGTTGCTTTTTTTAATGTATGTAACCGCAGAACTCAGCCATTTCTGAACCGATTTTAAAATTTTTCTTTATTTGAAAGGTTATGCTTTCAGGTTGGTCCCATTTTAAAATCAGTTCATTATATTAAAAATTAAAGGGTGTCCCCATACAACATACATGTTTTTTAAGTGTATTAAGAACCGTAAAGGGCAGCAAATTAAAATTTTAAAAAATTGCGTGTCGCTATAGCTGCCAACATCAGAAGTTAATAAAAAATAAATTTAAAATTTAAAGGGTGTCCCCATAGGTTACGTAATTTGACCTATTTGAGCCTATCTTTTGAACCGTTATAGGCAAAACCTTGAAAATTTGAATGTCGATTACTCTGACCGTTATAATAAAATGTATAAATATTTAAAATTTTAAAGGGTGCTCCAATAGTTCATTTAATTTGATGTATATGGCCATGCTTTTGAATAGTTGTACACAGACCGCTGAAATTTACAAAGAACCTGTATTCCTTAGTCCGCTATAACAAAGAGTATAAAATTTGGAAAAAAAAGGGTGTCCCAATAGTTAATGTTATTCTATGTATGTGGCCAAACTTTTGAACTGTTATAGACAGACAGCTGAAATTTACAAGGAACCTGTATTGCAAAGTCCACTATAGCAAGTATACAATTTGAATTTAATAACTAAAGGGTGTCCCCATAAATTATGTAATTTGATCTATATGGCCCTATCTTTTGAACCGTTAAATACAAACACTTAAAAATTAGGCAGAATATCCACTACTTTCTCTGGTATGATAACAAGTATAAATATTTGGAATTATAATGTAAAGGGTGTCCCAATAGTTCATGCAATTTGATATATATGGTTAAACTTTTTAACCGTTATAGACAGATAGTTGAAATTTACAAAGAATCTTTGTGGCCAAGTCCTCTATAACAACAGGTCTTTAATTTAAAACTGTAAATTAAAGGGTGTCCGAATAGGTGATGTTATTTGATCTATGTGACCCTATCTTTGAAACCGTTACAGACAGAGGCTTGAATGGTGTCCCCATAAAATACGGATGCTGGTGAAAATAGCTTAAATTTTGAACAGTAATAGGTAGATGCTTGACATTCACATAGTCTTTACTTTTTTCCGCTAATTTTGGCGCATCTATTATTTGGTTTAAATCTAATTCTTACAGATTACTTCTTACATTTTTAGTTTATAATTGGTGCCATTCTATCTGTTTTGAAGTCGGTTTTTTTTTGCAAAAATTATCTTCTATGCGGAGAAAACGTATCACTGTGCATGTTCCGATTAAACATAATTTTCTGGTTGTAGTCAATGTTGTTTGAATGCTCATAGAACAGCAAACACAATTTGCCTGCTTGATCAACAGTATCAAACTTTGATACTAAAAACATCATTTGATGGTAGACATCGTTGTGTGAAGAAATGTCCTAACAATGCTGTTTGAACAAGAACAAGTAACATCGACAACGATGGCCTTCACGAGACCTGGCCTTCATGCGCACATGAACTTGTTCAATGGTTGAACAAATCCATGGCTCGTTAAGACGTAGTGTCAGGTGGATCAATGAAATGAGAAAAATATGCCGAATAATTCGTCCGAAAATAGCCATAGTAAAGCTTTTTAAATGCGAGGCAGGTGGGTTAAAAATTTTGTCTATAAAACGCAACCACTTTTTTAGGCAAACCCTTTTTCGATCGTACATGAAATTTGTGAATTGAGTGCCGCGATAGACCGATTGGTAGCGCGCTAGTCTATCAGTCTGGGGGTTGCAGGTTCGATTCCTGCCAAAGACTCTGGGTGTTTTCTGCAGACAAGCAAAAAGCTTCGCAGGTTGTGTTGTCTTTTTATAAAAAAAAAAAAACAAAAAAAAACTTAATGTAGCTAAAGATTCGCTAATTTAAAAAAAAAAAAATAGCATTTAAAATACAAAATATTTTTTTTTTACTTTTTTCTGCATAACTTACAGGGACTTATAAATTTTTACTAGCAATATATGGGAAAATTGTAGCCACTGAAAAAATTAATAACTTTTGTTCACATACCAATATAATCTGAACACGTCTAGGTATATAATTGCCAAACAAAGTTAAGCGCTACCACCTAGTTTGAATGAGATATTAGATAAAAACTGATGACACCTTTTTTGAATGGCCTACTGATTTTCAGAATCTTTCGAGGCCCATAAATAAAAATTGGTCACCAAAATCGCCAAACTGAGTAGAATCGAAATCGAAAGTAGTGAAAGTACGCAAATTTACCGATTTAAATCTACTGCAAACTTGGCAGCACCTTTATTTTGTGTCAGCGGGAAAGTTTTAACACTATTTGCAGAACTCTACAATAACTTAAGAACTTAATATAAATTTTCGAATTGTATCCAGGGATGGGTACCTCTATATAAAGAAAATACATAAACCATAACTCAAGCACTATAACAGTAGAGTCTTAAAATTAGGTGTGAATTACTTTCAAAGCAAAATCGAAGAAATTATTGTCAGGACACCTCCAACGTGGCGGGCACAGTTTATAATAAAAAAACATTTTGGTTTTTAAAAGATTCATCAAACAAATTTTAGTCTATAAAAATTATGCAAATAATCTTTTTCTTATGCTTTTTGTTTTTCGTAAAATATTTCATACAAGAACATAATTTGTAATTATTATTCTCGTAATTCAATGTTAATTTTGTGTTGAATCAAAAAACAGAGAAGACAATGAAATACCTTGGTCAGTTATCAGTCAATTTAAAATCGCCTAGAACAATTATCAAGTAGTTAGGTCTTAAACGAAAAACTCTACAGGAAAAAAATGAAAACAACAAAAGGCACGCATTACAATAATGAATCCATAATGAATGATAAATTGGAAATAAATCAAAAAAAAAAAAACGCGAAATAGCGTAAAAAAGGAAATAATAGCAGAACATATGACTATTTAAAAATATATTAAAAAAAAAAAAATTAAAAATCTGCAGACCTAAGAAGGAATAGATTCGCCAAAACAAAGTTATTGCTCTAAGAAAGCTGCTCAGAGTAACAAAAAAAAAAGGAGAGGGCCATTTGATAAGTCTGTGACTTTTTGGAAAAAGAATATTTTTTATCGGCAAAAAAAGGGCTTTTATTTCTAAATATTGTCTGCTTTAAGCTCGCTACATTTAGTCCAGCAACTTTCTACTTATTTTTATTCGCTCCAAACAATAAGGTTTCTCAAGGCTCTAATGATGACTTAGTATCAAATTTACTAGACAAAGTTTGAAGGCTCTAAATATCGACAAGGAATTTAATTTAATTTTTATTATAAATTAAAAAATTGTTAACATCTTAATAAAGCACTGCATGAGCAAAAAAAGAAGCTCATAAGACGGTCATTATAATATTTTATTGAATTTACATATGTCTGTTCATTGCATACGAGGAACGCTGAAGGAACAATAATAAGCAGCGAAGACCATAGAGCTAAATGCGATGAGCTTGCAGAGTTTTCATAAGCAAGTTTGAATAAGTACATATAAAGAACATAATAACAATGAATTTGGGCGAGTTTAAGCAGTTTTATGCTATGAGTGTAACACGAACACAGTTCGAGTGCACAAATAAAACACAAATAATTGTTTAACAACTTTACTTATGTTCATTTTAAGGTCTTAGTTTCTTAAGAAAATAATATTAAAAACGCACTAAGCCTTATCCAAATGTTCTACACAACTACTAAAGAAAACTTAATATAAGTGCCTCAAACATGAGGCGAGTAAACACGGCGCTCACTAGTATAAATAGTTCGTTTTACTCGGTCAGCTCATTGCATTTATGATACGAACAGAGGTTTGCTCACTAATAGTATGGTGTGAGTAGGTAAGTGTTCATTAAACTGGTTTGTGTTCGAGTATGACCACTTGCTCATGAGCACACCCTTTAGATGAGCTTGCTCATGTATATAGTTCTAATGATAAATATAGCGGAAAAATAAACTGTTAACTGCTTTCAAAAGAAGCTTTTAACTTTGTGCCTCTTTTAGTCCTCTCCTACACATGCAATTTTTGTTTCTGAAACATTTTTTAAATTCTCCTTTGAAGTTGCATTCGTGTACATACTTTAAAAATTGTGTACTTTTAAACAGTAATCCTCATGTCGAAAAGGCCAAACAATAACAACAATAGAGAGTCGCAGCAGAGTTTCAAGTACATGAAACATCATACCGCTGCCATTTTTATTTCCTCTCCCACCAACCAATACATGTGTTGCAGAAACAAAAATTGCAAGTGTGGAACGGGACTTAAAAAATATAATTTAAAATAAACAAATTCAAAATTCAAAAATAACTTTATGAAAATAATAGTTTAAAAAAGTACCTTTTGAAAAGTGCCTTTAGGAAAATGACCTTCTCAAATATTGATTTTTGGAAAGTTCTTTAAAATAAGACACTTAAGAAAACACATTTTTAGCTTTTTCAAAGGCTTTATGTAAATTCTTTCTTAAAAAGTACATTTTTAAAAGTACATTTTTTATGAAGAAAAATTACCTGAAATGAAAAGAGGTGCTATGAGTGCAAAAAACTGGTGATACAACAGCAGTTTAATTAAAGTAAATTTTAAATTTATAAATCCACTGATTTTTATGTTCCCTTAAAAAAGAAATCCTTTAAAGCTCTGCACATTTTTAAGAATGAAAGGGCAACAAATATAATTTATATGTAAAAACTGATATAATTTGACAAGACAAGAAATATTATGCCAGTTGCAAAAAACCGTTAAACTTCTAACAGCTCAGTGAAAGAGAGTAACAGCGGGAGAGAAAACCTGCGCTCTGTTACTAAGAGCGTAATGTAAGTGAAGATTGTAAGACAGTACTAAATAAAAGGTATAATTTTACATATAATTCTGAAGTTTTTCTCTAGCTGGCTTTTAACTGTCATTATAGATGGGAAAGAAAAGAAAATTCTGTATTTTATATTTAGGCGCTGGTGGTTAATGCGATTAAACGGACGTATTTTATTCTAAATAAAAGAATTAAAGCAAAAATTTTTTCTTACATAAATTTTAAAAATTAAATAATTTAATAAAAGTTTAATAAAATAAAAAGCAATTTCAAATAACCCAACAATAATAATAAAAATTAACCCACTAATTGTGTATTTATTGTTGAAACCTAAAAAGTGTTAAATGTTTTAGTAAAATTTATAGTTAAATATTTTATTCATTTATATGTTAAATATTTTAATTAAAGTAAAAAATTGTTGTTTCTGTTACTAATATAAAATAATTATATTTATATAAAATAATTAAAGAAAATTAATAACAACAAAATAAAGCATTTATTTAAACAAGTTAAGTGAAAAAAAACTTCAATCAAAGCCCCTAGACATACATAATTATTTACCGAAAACAAAAATTATGTATAAATTCTTCTATACCTGCTAAAAGAATTTGTGTTTTAATATGTTGAAGAAGCAGAAATGTTCCACAAAATAAATTATTCAATAACAATTACAACACCAACAATGAGAACAAAATATGTAGGTAAATGTTAAAAAACAACCTACAACCTCTGCACAGTATTAATCGATATATTTAAAAATAAGCAACATAAAATAATCCATACAAACCAAAAATAATCATATGAATTGCATACAAAAACCAAACTAACGACAGTCGAATATTCATTGAAAATATGAGTGAATTAATCTTCTTCAAATACTTTGGAATTTCAACCACTGCCATCTAATAAATAAAAAATAGACTAAATATGTCTTCAACAAAAACTAACGAAAATCCCATAAACACATTTTTGACACAGTTCGAAAACTAAAAGTCGATCAACTTTTAGTTGAAATTAGTTTCACAAAAGTACGTACATAAATAGTTACAAAAAAAGTAATTTAAGAGAATGAATTCTTTGAATTTTTTTAATTTTTTAAAATCCCAACTATTTTTAGAATCTTTGTACTTTAAATAGCCTAAAAGTTATATTATTGTTTTTTTTTAATTAGCCACACACATTGTGTACGTCCTGACAATATTTTGTTTTATTTTGCTTTGAAAGTAATCCAACCCAAATTTTAAGACTAACGTATTTACTGTATATAAAGGTACCCATCCCTGGATTATATTCTAATATTTATATAAAATTCTAAATATTATTGTAAAGCTCTGTAAAAATTGTTTAGAATATTTTAACAACAGTACAAATACAAATTTTATTCAATTGGCTATTTGGCAGTAATTAATTCATATTTTGTCAATATTTTAAAACAGCGCCATCTGTTGCGCAACCGTGTTTGAAATATCGCGATTTCAATTCATATTTTTTCATTATTTTAAAACAGCGCCATCTGTTGCACAACCGAGATTAAAATATCCCACTTTTAAATATAAAATATGCCTTAAAGTATGCAGTACCTTTAAATCAGTAAAAAAAAATCGGCGTAGTTGCACTGCCTTTCATCCAGTAGTTTTTACGTGATGCGAACACAGGCAGAAAAACCGACCTACAGACAGACAGAAAATGAGTAACTGTTTTATTATATGTATAGATAAGAAGGTTTATTATTATTTTAGTTTTTGTAACAATAAATGGATCTGGTAATAAAACTATTTGATTTTTAAACAATAAATGGTATATTGGGTATTGAACGTTACCATTGTTTTGTTATATAAAATGTATCGAAACGAATATATTCAAACAAAAAAGAAATAAGAATTATTTTCCATTGCTGGCATGTATAGGATTACTTCAATGTAAAAATTGTTTTTTTTTCATAGAAATTCCGGCAATTTGTATTGTACCTAAACAATGGACTTAAGATAAGCGTTCTTCTCAATTGGTTTTGGGTTGATCTCTTTCAGATATTTGTCATACATTGATGCATTAAATTTCATAAAAATTTTTAAAAATTGCTTTATCAAGTCTTAAGTTTATTTAAGAATTTTGTTCAAAGTAACATTCAATACATTTTTAAAAAATTTTATTTCCAAACACACATTACACTCTCAATTAAAAACTATTGAAGTCGATGCTCGGGATGATTTTTAAAAACAATTTTCTTAACTACAAACAAAACATTTTTATTAAATTAAAAAAAAAAAATATGGGTAACGTGCAATATCTTTTTTTAGAACACAAACTATGATCAATTGATGATGTCCTGTCAAATCCATACCAAGTTCTAAGACTCTTACTTTTGTAGTTTTTCAGATATAGTTTATGTATTTATTTTCTATAGAGGTACCCGTCCCTGTAAATAGTGTCTAACATTTCTTTCGTAGAAAAATAGGGGTGCTGCTAAGTTTTCAGTATCGTTAAATCGGTAAAATTGCATACTTTCACTTTTTTCTCTCAATTTTATCTTGGAAACGAAATATTATTAGGAAAAAAAAATTAATACAAAATTTTATTAAAATTTATTTAGTATTTTCTACGTGATGCAAACACAGACAGACAGACAGAAATTTCAAAAATTGGTGTTTTGTGTTCTATATCGAATATATCTGCACCAGCAACACATCACCAACTACTCAATAAAAATCATATCCTCCTTCACAAACTATAACGGTCTTGCGTAAGAGGTACTTTTTGGTCGGTATATCTATACCTATTTATAAGATAACCGAAAATTGTTTTTAGTGTTTATCTTTTTGGGAGCTATTGGGACATATGTGTCCCACTGTATATTCACAGAGCCATAAGGTCTGTTTGAGCTTTTTGCTGCTTTAAAAATGTCCCATTTAGTTTAGAAGTTTAATGGTCTCCTCCATTTTTTTTTTTTTGTGAGTTAATTTATCTATTATTTTTCAACTAGAATCTAGTTTAAAAAAAATAATCTTCCAGCAAACATGCAAAATTAAGTATAATTAAAGTATACTTCACAAAATTCTAGTCAATAAATCGCAGTGTCATTTCACTTCTGAGTTTTTATGGTACTCCTCTGCACATGCACTACTAAAATTTATATAATTTGTCTAAAAACTACACCGGTTGATTAGCGGGTTGTGAGTTCGATTCCCACCAAAGACTCTGGGTGACAACGAGTGAATGTCTACATTACTATGCTCGACAATTTAAGTTAGAATATAATTGTAACTTTAAAAAATATATAAATAAATACACCTTATACGTTTAGTCTATGTGCAAATCGAGATGACAAGGATAGAAAACCAGGCCTGACCTTAGAGAAATATTACTGTTGACTCGCGAGATATAAGCGGCTTTGACTAGGTTGAAATATGGTATAATTTTGACACGATTGTTTCAAAGTTTGTTTCAGTTAACGTGGATCTTTTTTGAAAGATAGTTTGCTTTCATGTTACTTTAAAATGCTCAACGACAGCTTAAATAAAAGAAAACTGTTAGGCTGTGTTCACATGATGTGTATTTATCATTTGGAATGTAACTTTTTCAAGCAAATTTGTACTCATCCTCTAAACTAAACCCCTTTAAACAATGTAGTAGATACTTATTGATTTTTTTTTTTAATTTTTTAATTTTAAACTTAAATTTAAACTTAGCTTAACTTAGTCTCTTTTAATTTATTCAATATTTGAGGAACATTTAGAACTAAACTAGATTATTAGACGCCAATTTGACCCCACTATACTTAGGGTTAATTTTTTTAATTCCTATGTATATATTGTTTAATAATAGAGTAAATTAACAATCTAGAATTTGTTAAATATCCTTTAATAGAGGTAAATATACATTTAATTAAGAATAAATAAACTCCCTTTGTTTTATGTTATAACAAATCAAAGAATTCATTCCTTTAGTTGTTCATAAGCATAACTTTGTAAATATGAAATAAACGTATTTACATACACGTGTATGTAAAGCAAACTATAAAAATAAACTATAGTACAATACCCTATTTACAGAATACAGAATACAAGAACAAAAACAACAAGCAACAAAAAAACGGAATAAAAAACAAACAACAAAAAAAGAATTTGTATCTAAACTAGGCCGTATCATTGGCACACTCTGCCACTGTTTATGTTGTAACATTTTCTTTTGTTCAGAAAAATATGAGCCAGTATTTATTTATTGTTTAGCTTTCATTTAAAACAACTTTGTAGCAGCAGCATCCTTTTTTCTCCAATTCAGCAGCACCAACAACAACAACAACAACAAGACGAGCTGTTTCAACACACGCGTTTTCTGTTTATTTATTTTTAATTGGGGTTGGGGGCTAATGTTTACGTTGTTTTAGGAGCTGCAGAGTTCTTGGAAAACTTGTTAGCATCTAAAAACATCAGTTGAATAAGAAGAAGGTAAGTGAAAAGTTTGTTAAATATTTATTTTTAAATCTTATATGACTTTTAAATTCTAAGTTGTGCCATGAAAACTTTATTTTATGTGCAGAAGAAGGACATTTTTAGTTGATGAAAAAAGTTTGTTAAACAATGTAAATTTTTAAATTGAAAAATAAACAAAGTACCTTTAGCAGTCTCTAAATTAGACCTGGGAGTTTTAATTAAATTTTAATAACAATGACAAGTAATGTTTAATTGGGTAAAGATAATTACAAACAGATGTAATTGAAATTAGAAAATCGCAATATTAGTAATTACTAAGTGAAGGCTGAATTAGAATTAGAATTTTTCAATTGCTAAGTTGTAATTGAAAATATCTAATAACAATTACCAGTAGTTGAATGTAATTTTCAGTGAAAAAATCCAATTACAATTACATGTTATTGTACAATTACTTGTGTAATCAACAAAAAAAAACAAAACAAAATTTGAGACCGCATAACACAAAACCTGTCAATGTCATTTCAAAACATACGTAGTGTATGATATCGTGAACAATTTAAAAAATTTTAAGTCTTTATTCAGCTGTGCTCCTGATGACATTCTTAGCTACATATTAATTAACTGTGTCCATGCCTTGGGAACGTCCTTAACCATTATATGACCTAAATTTGGATTTTATACCAAATTATGGATAGAGTCTTATATTATTCATAAGCTTTTGGAAAACTGTATTGCACGCAATGAAAAAACATGGTTGCGGTAACCATAATCTGATAGCAACATATTATGATTGAATTATATGCCAGCAAAAAATATTGTTTCGCCGAATGCAGGTTTGTAAGGGAATGACGGGTTGTTATTGCTTACAAACCTGCTTACGTATGACATGATATTTGTTAACAGAAAAAAAATTGTTAATGTCTATTGTTAAAACTTACAAGTAAAGGCCATGACTCAGTATCATACTCAGTCGTACGATGTGTCAAAAAATGCATATGTGCTCAAAAAGTATGATAGTGTGGCTTAGAAATGTAAGTGTACGACACACTTTTTGACAAGTCGTATGATTTGATAATCTTTTGAAAAGATTCATAAAAAATTGTTTTTCCATCAGAGTTGATTTTTATGATAGTGTGGCATCTACAACGCCATTTTTTAAACGATTTTAACGTAGGACAGAATTCTCTCATTTTTGGTTGATTAAATCGTACGATCATGTAGGATAGTGAAGCCTGGCCTTGACAAGTACAATACAAAATTTTAAATATTTTATTTAAGCAAATGGATGTCATGCAACTGAATTTCTCACTCACTTTCAACATAAATTTTTTGACGTCTAAAGTCTCCTCAATGTTTTTATATGTTTGTTAAAAATATTTTTCTCACTTAGATTGTCATGTATATTTATATATATATTTTCATATGAAATGAGATCATGTGTCCTTATTATGAATTTATGGAGATAACGAAAAAAGAATTATTTAATATATTTTGCAATTAACAATATTATTTAATATACATACATATGAGGATTGTATCACCAAAATAATAATTTTGTATGCATACAGACAATTATACTACAGACATCAACTACACGTGTGAAAAAATTAATTTATCTTATTAACCTCAAACACATGCTTGTATATTGAATATATGTACATACATATATACGAGTATGCCTGAATACAGGTAAGATTTTGCAATTAAATTTGTATTCATGAAACACATAAATAAGTTTAAAGATAAAATTTCCAGGGCCCACTTAGTTTCTGGGAGCATATAAAAAGGAAACCAATGGCCAGTGTTACCATATTTTTTCTCAAAAATCTTTAAGTCAACCAAAAAAATCTCTTTTTTATTAAAAATTAGTTTTTAGTGGTATAATATAGCACTAAGTGCTATAGCCACTTAGGCACAAAAATAAATGTACTTAGAATCTTTAAGATACGAACTATTTACACCACATTTTTATAAATCTGTTTTGTAGTTCAAAAAAATCAATTTTTATATTTTTGACATCCCAAAAAACTTCGAAAAAAAAGATAAATCTTCAAAAATGGTAACACTGATAATGGTATTAATTCACATGAGCAGTAGTGCTTGTAAAGTATTTAGTAATGGGTACCGAGTATCAAGTATATGATAGTTTTATTTGGAGTACTCAATACGCGAAAGTAGTTACTCGATACTTTTAAAATTTAAAATTTAACGACTACATTAAAACTCTGATTAACCGTGCTGTGATTCTATTATGTAAACAGAAGTATTGAGTACTCAATTCATAATGAGCAGGATATGTCTAATGCCATTATTAAATTGTTTTACGGGTTTGTGTGGCGTGTGCTACCGTTGTTTAAACTGTCGTGCACTTTTAATATTGAATTTAGACAGAAATAATTCTGTGTCGACGTCGAGCACCAGCAACAGTAGTCACTGATTAATCAGCCTCATTTTCAAAAAAGTGGATTGCAAATTAACTTCAACTCAATTCCCGCACCAAAAATCGACACTTTTACGGATACATTTATATTTCGACAATCACATGCGTATTCTATAAATGCTAAATGGGACAATATTGACAATTAGAAAGCCGTTTAAGTGAAGATGTGGTTGAAAATGTGGCAGCTAAACTTCAATGAATTTTAAAAATTTATTGTTAAAACAATGTTTAAAAATTTAGTAAACATTAATATTAATATTGATTAAATAATTAAACATATTTTTCTCAAAATTCAACAAAAAGTTTAAAAATTTTGTTGCTTACTTTTAGGCCGAATAGAAAGGGACCTAAGGGTGAAGATGAAAATTTTATAGGAGACTGGTTAAAAGTTTACCCTTTTTTCAACGTTTTTTTCGAGTGTAAATGCTGTTAACATTCCTATTATCACTCCGAAATTGTTTAACCCTTTAAACCGATTCACTGAAAGACTTCAAAGTTTTAAAATAGTTTTGAAAAATTTTATAATTTTTTCTGTAATCAAATCTTTGACATTAATTTGGCTTTGGCGGGGTCCGAGACCACTTCCATTCGCTTCTCAAGAAAATTGTACCTGAATTAAAAAAAATCAGTCAACCTGCGCTTTTCCTTTTTTTTTTTCTTTAAATTACCCCCGGGGGTTCCAATTGTCACTGCACAAAAAGGCAAATGCTTTGACGCTAGGGTTCCTAGAACCTAAATCTGGAAGAAAAGGTCTGTTGTTTTATTACACGGGTCCTCTTCGAGGCCCGACCAGTGCCCAAAGGACTGGTACCACGGGAATCGGTAGCCTCACAGAGAGCCTATACTCTCTGTGACCGGTTGTTGGTGAGGTACCCTTCGGGGGAACACGTGGTGGTTGTGGTTTAAAATTTATTAATGTAGGTATGGTGCAAGGTCGATCAAGTGTGCTGTTGCACTCTCAACAGACATACTTTTGATAGTCTCCAAACCCCTCAGCAAGAAGCTATAATATGGAATCTAGGCTTGCCTTTTAGGCTTGCCATATTATATAAATTGCTACTCATTGTGACTGTATCACACATAAATTGCGATACTGGCGGCAAAGTCTTATCGTGGAAGTGTTGCTGTACTACACAATGGGGGCGCTAGTCTACGCTTAAATTTCACTCGGTGGAAAGACCACCGTGGGATTAGGCAAAACCGGCAGGTGCCCACGTTAATCTTGTTCCACGTCCTTTAAATTATTTTAAAAAGACGAGTCAGTTTAAAGTTAAAACAAATAAATAAAAATAAAATAAATAAGACTGCAATCTCAACAAGTGTAAAACTATTTGAAATTATTGATTGCTTCCATTTCCTACATTTCTTATGAATAAATAAAATAAAATAAAATAAAATAACAACGTCAATTTCATTAAACTTCGTCGGTTGGCCATTGTGTGAAAATATAAATTGTACAAGAACATAAAATCTACTAAATGTAAATAAAATAAATTCAATTTTGTGTATGTGTGTGTGTGCGTGTGTGCCTTTGCCTCGCATGGGAGTGTGTGTTTTTGCGAACAAAAATCAAATCAATGTTGGCTTGATTGTATCTTTATTTACTTTGTGCCTCTGTTGGAACGACCTACAACACAACCATCTTATGAAAAGATATTGATTTTCTTTAACAGTGACATACTCGTGCTTAACTAAATTCATTAAAACTTCCCACTACGCGAGGAGGTTGTACTATATACATGCATACATACATTCCTATGTATATATACCGCATTAATGACACACATTCCCTTTCATATGAACACTTACCGTATATGAGTAGTCACGGTTGCCAGCGTTGACAGTTTCGATTTGCGTCATTTTGACCAAAATTGAACTTAACGAATTTTCAAAATATACATTTTATATATACATACATAGTTCGAAAAAAGGTTCCACAAAACTAAAGAAACACAAGAAAAAGCGTTACTTTTTACTATTCGTCAGACAAGCTGTTAACAACTTAAAATGTTGCCTTTGAAAAATTACTCAAGATGTTGAAACATAAGTAAGATCCAGCTAGGAGCCTGCTACCGGCCGCCACCACGAGGAATAATAAACCATACTCTTGTGACTGCCAGCCGACGACCACTTAAACAATCTATACATATAACAAGTAAGAGTGCTATACTCGGCCTTCTCAAATCTTATATACCCTTCGCCACGGTGATTTCCGTTTATCGTACCCCTATACGACAACACTACATTCATTAGGACTCAATGGTCAGATCAAAGCAAATAAAGGATTAAAACTTTAAAAAAGCGAACCTTATAACGATTTGGTAAGGAGGTTACTTTGTGTCTCAGTTCAAATATAGAATCCTTTTTTTCCGCAAAACTATCTCATTTCCTAGAAAAATAATAGAGAAAAAGTAAAGTACGCAGTTTTGCCGATTTAAATGACAAAATATTGTCAAGACCCCTACGAAGTGGCTGGCAAAACTAGTTAGCAATACATTTAAAATAAAGTATTCCATGTATTTTATTATTACTTAAGTTTACAATCATAATTTAATTCATGAATTAGAAATTTCAAACAAGTCACAAGATTAATACAAAATTAATACTTACATTTTTCTAATTAATAATTCTAACAGCAACTTAATTTTAGTCCAAATGCATAATAGAGTTCAATTGATGTCATGGCGGCGCCTAAAATTATACCAACCAACATTAGGTTTTGCAGCAAAAAGGCAAAAGTAAAACAGAAACCAAATCAAACCACCAAACCAAATCATACACTATTCTGTTGTTAAGTTGACGTGTTTTTGCACATTAATTCTCGCACACAAGTAACAATTTTTAATGCCCACAATTGTGATAAACACAGCCATCAAAATCATCAAAACCGTCAACACCATCGCCATCACAGCAATTTTATAATCTACAAACAAAAATACAAAAAATAACACAGATTGAAAGAGAAATGAAACTTGACACAAAAAATCCAAGTTTATTTTAAGGTTAGCAACAAAAACGCTTTAAGATTCAAATAGAAACACAGAAGAATATTATCTATATATGTATGTATATATGTATGTATATAAGGAACGCCGCATAGTTACTACTTATAGACAGATAGCTGGTGATAATATATGGTATATTTTGTTTTTTAATTTGAAATGGGCGTGGCACTTCCCATACAATGTAAATATATATAATATTATAACTTAGGAACTAGGGTGACTTTTTAGCAACTTTCTTTGAGTTAGGTAGAGTTTTGAAATTGAACCCTCTTATTTATAAGAGCATTCTAGATGTAGCTAGTAAGGAGGTCAGGGAAGCTCAAATGCCAATGTAACGCATGAGTAAAAGAAAAAAATAGTAGAAAGGCTGCATTAGACACTCATTGCGGAAGACGTTATACACATCAGCATTTTCACTGATGGTCTGCGCTTGGGGGGTACGTCTCCGTTTACCAGGCAGAATTGCTTATGCTGCTGTATGCTGCTGGATCACCTGCTGGAATGTCGGATGCAGGGAAGTAAGGTTCTCATTGCACTTGACAACCAGTCGAAGGCGAACGTATACTCTAAACTAGTGCTGGAATGTGTTTTAAAACTTAAAAGATGTGCCTCGGTTAATGGGGTAACATTTAAGTGGGTTAAGGGACACATAGCCACAACTGGGAATTAAGTAGCGGACCAACTAGCAAAAGGGAGATCTGCTGTGCACCAGAACCCAGAGTAGCGCTGGGTAATGGCATAATGCGAGCTAAGGTCCTACAATGGCTGAACTCATTAAACCTAAAAAGTTGGAGGGAGGCCACTACGTGTAGGCAGATTCGAATGGTGCTCAAAGAGCCCATAGGCAGGAAGGCCAGTAAACAGCGCACATTGCGTGTGAATGTCCAGCACTGGCAATCATAAGAAGCTTGTTAAATGCGGATGCCATGGTAGACCTGAGACTTGAACAGATGCTAGCAATTACTAGAGACTGCGTGATGAGACAGAAGGCCGACCGTTACCAGTCGACATTTTGAAATCACTAAAGTCAAGATTAAAAGCTGGTTGTAGCACGTGACTCAATAAAAGTAAGGTTGCCGTATATTAAATTTCTGTTGACTCATGGAGGACTGAAGGGGTCGAAAAGGCACTCATTATGGAAGTGGTCTGCTTCGATATTCCCCTTACATTAATATAAAACCCTCTTATTAATGTGCCTTGTCTGACTGCATTAGAACAGTGGACGTCATAGCTCCCATACAAAGGGAACAATTTGTATCTCGATGGCTTAATATAGAAAGGTCGTATCTCAACTTTTAGTATAAGGAGAAGGAAAAAAGTCAAAAAAAATTAGAACATTTTAGCTGAAGTCTGGAAATTTTCTACAAATAGCCCCTTTAGTAATGTGCATAGTCGCTCTCATACAAAATTAAAAACCAGTATCGTAATACTGTGAAAAATTATGATCATTACCTAAGGAAGAATAAAAGGTATAGTGTCGAAAGTTTTATACCAGCAATACCCTTATAAATGTTCACAGTCTACTAGAAACCTGACAGTATTGTATCGGGTTAAAGAAAGGAGCCACAGTGACTCGATCTAAATTTTACACCAGCTCACTGACGTAGGAAAGCCATTCTGGGAGTGAAATGTCCAGACTTGCTGTTGTCCCCCACCTTAAAATTCTAAGGGTTCTAATTCTGTTTATTTTCATAATACTATTTTCCAATGAAAGTGGTTTGACCTCCACCCCCCTAGAAAATATGTCCTCCTACGCCAATGCACTAGCTACTCCGATAATTACGTGGGTTTTCGTGTTAAAGCTTGATCATACATTTATTTTCAAATGCTTCAATTTTGTCGAAGGGGTTAGCGAAGCAAACCGGGTATGGCTATTATTTTGTATAATATATTATAAAATTTACTTTCTTTTATGGTTCATGCTAATTATATTCACTTCAATGTCAATGAAAACAAAACCATACAAAACTTTACTGAACCAAAAAAAGAGTGTATGATTTTCCTTCCTTGTAATTTATATTTCAAGCAGGATACGAGAATACAAATACATATGTATGTATTTGTTTTATAGTACGTGTATTTCTACATTTTTTTATATTAAATGTGTAAATTTTAAAATAATAAAAGTGTTCATTAAAAATATTTTTATTTCAATTTGTTGGTTTTTTAAACCTTTTATTAAACAAAATTTTTTTTCGGAGCAGGTATTATGGTATAAACACAACTGGGCCGAATGATGAATATTTCGTTCCAAATATTAAAAAATAAAGTACATTTGTAACGAACTCTGCAATTCCACCAAATTTGTGCAGAGGCCCGGTTTTATTTTATTTTTTTTTTTTAGTCTTTTAGTGAGTTTTTTTTTTCTTTACTATCGCCTACAATTAAAATAATTTTTTTTTATTTTATAATTTGTTTTAAATTTATTTGATGTTAATATTTCTTCTCTTTCAACTTGTGTTTTTTTTCTGTTGAAATATGGTCAGGTCACACTATCAATAAATGTAAACAAAAATTATTTATACAATAATATTTGTGTAATATTATCATAATTCAATTAAAAATGGCTAGCAGTGAAACTACCAACGAGGAAGTAAAAGGCAATGCTTGTTTAAATAATCTGCCGCAAAGCGTTATAAAAATAACAGATAAGGATAAGTGTTCCCACTTCTTTAAAATTTGTTCGTCCTCATTGTGTTATAGTCAACGAATTTAAGCAAAAAATTTTTTCGTCGAATTCGTCGTACAGTATGAAGTTCGTTGATCGTCACAGTTGTGTTTATAGATTAAAATTTTTGAAGATTTTAATATATTTCCCGAAAACCTTGCCTTGAAATCGTTAGCTACAATCGTCGCCGACAAACTTTAAAACAATGAAAATATTGTAGAAATACATTTTTTACTTAAAAATATACTTTTTCATAAAATACTCTTATCATATCAAAACAAATAAATATATTTCCTCAAAACCTTTTAATTGTAAATGAATTTGTATTTTTAATTTTGTGATATTTTCTCCTATATACGTTTGTATTTTAATTTTGACAGTTTGTAGTCGGCACCCTGATGTTGTCTATGTGGATAATACATCATGCATTAAACACATAGACAGCATCAGGCTACCGGCTACAAAATGTCAAAATTAAAATACAGACGTATATAGGAAGACTACCTACACGACCACAGTTGTGGCTGTAGCCAACTTAGGCTAATTTCTCTTTTTGTTTGCTACAATTTTATTTTACTCAATAGACCGACTTCAATATAATCCAGTAGCTGACTACACGGCAAATGTTAAAAATACATTAATTTTATAAAAAGGGAAACTTTTATAAAAAGTAAATTTTTTGCTAAATAAGTGAATTTTTTACAAAAAGGAGACTTTAAAAAAAAGATTATACTTTTACTTAATGTTAAAAAAATATATTTCGATAAAAAAAAGTAATTTTTACAAAAAAAAAAAATACTTTTTGAGAAAAGGGTTTTTTTTTTGATAAAAATCGTGAATTTTAAGAAAAAGAAGGACTTTTTGTGACAAAAGTGACTTTTTGCAAAAAAAGGGATAAAAGTGACTTTATGCAAACAAGAGGGACTTTTTGTAATAAAGTGACTTTTTAAATGGAAATTTTCGTAAAAAAAAAAATTACTTTACCTCTAAAAAAAACGACATTTTGCAAAAAAAGAAGTTTTTGTGAAAAAAGTACTTTTTGTGAAAAAGTGACCTTAGTTCACGATTGCTGTTTGCGAAAAAAAAACGAAAATAAATTTAATACTATTAAAAACATTGATCTTTTGTGGGAAAAAGTGGATTTTTGTGATATAAGGGACGTAAACCTTTTGTGAAAAGTACGATTTTAGCAAAAAAGATATTTTCGTGAAAAACAGACCTGTTTTTGAAAAAAATACCTTTTGTAAAAAAAGAAGAGGACGTTTATGCAACAAGGGACATTCGCTGAAAAAAGAGATTTTTGTAAAATAATATAATAATATTTTAATATTATGTATCAAAAGGATTTTTTAGTCAAAAGTAACATTCTAAAATCAGGGATTTTTGGTTAAAAAAGCAATTTTGTCTTAGAAAATTAAAATGAAAAATATATATTTGAAAAAATAGACTTTTTGTAACTAGATTTGTTTTAATTAATCATTTAAAAAAATATTGAGGAAAGCGACTTGTGTCATGATTATTTAGAAATAAAAGGTATTTTTGGTGAAAAACTGAGATTAGGCGTCTGTTTTAATTCTCTGTCATCATCTCATAACTAATTTAAAATCTTCCGTATGACAAGGAACATATAACATAATTTGCGTATTATATACAAATATACATACATAGGAAAACATTACATAAATTCACTACGTGAGCGACTTTCGATAAAACTATCTGGCATCCCTGTTAAACAACATACCGTTGGGTTCGCCTTTCCGGCTTAGCAGATACGTTTTCTTTGTATTTCTGTAACAAATTGCTTATATGTATGTGTGTGTAATACATTTTATCTGAACTACAACTGTTTCTAACACGATGTAAAAACGCCATAGGAATTGTAAGAGAATTTCATTTCCACTCTACGCACTTAAGAGAATTTTATTTGCGTTAAGAGATTTCTCTTTGGATGTCCAAATAAGCCGGCAAATGTTTTTAAATGTCCAAACAAACCGAATACAGTGTAAGAAAGAGTGTTTTATAAACTCCAGGTGAATTATTTATTGTTATCATCATCTATACATATAATAAAACTGTAACAAGGCTACTATTTCTGTACATAAATATTTTTTGAAAATTGCAGATTTTGCAGATAGTATTCGAAATTGAATACAGCAATTTTTAGAATTTTTGTCTGTCGTATCACTTAAAAACTGCTGGATGAATTTTAATAAAAATATATTGGTTCAAATACAGCAGACTTTTTCCAGTAAAAATATTGACAGCACTTTTTTTTTAAAGCGGAATATTTTAAACACTATTTACAGACGTCTACAATAATTTTAGAATTTTATATAAATTTCAGAATTTTATATAAACTTTAGAATTTTATATAAAACCTTGGTGTCTGAGTAATTACCCAGGGATGGATAACTCTATATAAAATAAATACATAAACCATAACTGAAGCCCTATACAATTAAGAGTCTTAAAATTTGGTGTGGATTACTTTCAAAGCAAAAAGGAATAAAATGGACGCCTACGACGTGGCGTGCACAGTTAGTATTTAATATTCCTGGAAAGCAATAATCTGTAAAAAATATTTAAAAAATTCATTACAATAAAGCAAAAAATTTTTGAAACTTGAACTTTATGTACACCATTGTTATTTCAGAAGAAAGCAGAAGACTAACCACAACAAAAAAATAAAACAAAAAATCTGGAGTGGCCTTCACTCAGCTTTACCATACCCAATGGAAACAGATATTTTTATGGATATATTACATAAAGAATATAAGATCAAAGTATATTCGAATCGAAAAATTAATTATTTTCAGTTTGAGGTGTTAAGTAAATTACCCCTTGCCCCTTCGCGATTATGCTCAACATTAATACAGCTCTTCATCACCATATATCAAAAAATTATGCTTAATTTCATTACGATATGACATATGCGTTCACAAACCCCTTGCTCCCTCCTGATTATTCCCAAAATATATACCAAAACCACATACTGAATTTCATTTTAATATGTCATACGGTATGACCTTTAGATAGTTCACAAAATTTTGGGTTAAGGAAACTACCCCTTGCCCCCTCCCAATTATGCCCAAAAACTATATAGCTCTACATCTCCATATACCAAAGTTACAAACTAAATTTAATTTTGATATGTCAAACGGTATGACCTGTACAAACTCCACAAAAATAGTGGCGAAAATAGCCAAAATGGAGTCATGAGACCTCAAAACGTATAAATCCGTCGAAATCACGACCTCGATTTTTTTCACGATTACTATACTTTACCTTCTTATAAATACTACGTAATGTAAAGTAAAAAGTAGTTAAGAATTAACAGATTAATCGAAATAATTTTCAGTCAACAAAGAAACATGTGTTTTTTTTTTTGTAAATTACAAGATTATTTTTTGTTTGTTTTAAATACACCAAACAAAGGAAAAACAAAAAAATTTTCTCACCATTTTCCATTGTTTTTAACACAGATAATCTAGTCCTGCCAGTGATGCAAAATGTGTCACTAGTTGGGCCGTTTGTGATACTTTTTAACATTTGGTCCCCCTCCGGTACTTTCTAATCAATTTTGGTGCTTTTACCTCAGAATTCAAGTAATTACTTTAAACAGTGTAATTTGATTTTTTAAAGGTCATAATTTACTATCATACTCAGTCGTTCGATCTATTAATAGTGCGATTTAGAAGTTTATTTGTGTGACAGACTTTTTGGCAGATGTGTACGATTTCATAATGTTTTGAAAAAAAATCATAAAAAATCACTTTTTGTAATGGGTGATTTTTTTGAGGTTAGGATTTTCATGCATTAGTATTTGACAGATCACGTGAGATTTCAGACATGGTGCCAAAGAGAAAGATGCTCAGTATGCTTTGACATTTCATCATGAATAGACTTACTAACGAGCAACGCTTGCAAATCATTGAATTTTATTACCAAAATCAGTGTTCGGTTCGAAATGTTCAAATGTGACAAATTTTGTTCAGCGATGAGGCTCATTTCTGGTTGAATGGCTACGTAAATAAGCAAAATTGCCGCATTTGGAGTGAAGAGCAACCAGAAGCCGTTCAAGAACTGCCCATGCATCCCGAAAAATGCACTGTTTGGTGTGGTTTGTACGCTGGTGGAATCATTGGACCGTATTTTTTCAAAGATGCTGTTGGACGCAACGTTACGGTGAATGGCGAGCGCTATCGTTCGATGCTAACAAACTTTTTGTTGCCAAAAATGGAACAACTGAACTTGGTTGACATGTGGTTTCAACAAGATGGCGCTACATGCCACACAGCTCGCGATTCTATGGCCATTTTGAGGGAAAACTTCGGAGAACAATTCATCTCAAGAAATGGACCGGTAAGTTGGCCACCAAGATCATGCGATTTGACGCCTTTAGACTATTTTTTGTGGGGCTACGTCAAGTCTAAAGTCTACAGAAATAAGCCAGCAACTATTCCAGCTTTGGAAGACAACATTTCCGAAGAAATTCGGGCTATTCCGGCCGAAATGCTCGAAAAAGTTGCCCAAAATTGGACTTTCCGAATGGACCACCTAAGACGCAGCCGCGGTCAACATTTAAATGAAATTATCTTCAAAAAGTAAATGTCATGGACCAATCTAACGTTTCAAATAAAGAACCGATGAGATTTTGCAAATTTTATGCGTTTTTTTTTTTAAAAAATTTCTCAAGCTCTTAAAAAATCACTCGTTATAAAAGCACCCGCAACGCCACTTTAAGCCGATTTTTTGAGTATGACAGAATTATGTCAGATTTTTTTTCCTTTGGTCTTAAGCTACATCTTTATCCTTATCCTTCTTGTCGTGAATTTTTGGTTTTTTCTCAAATAAAAAAATGTACTATATTACTATTAATTTCCTTTTTATTTATATAAATAATAATATTAGATTATAATCTATATAAAAAAAATAAAATGTCTTTCGTTGGTAATCGCATCACCGATTTCTCCAATCTTTATGATAACCCAACTTAGGTTTTTACGGAAAAAAATTTACTACGCCCACTTTTTAAGTAGCTTGAGAACAGAAAGATCTTTGAAGTTTTCGACAAGTAACCCCCTTATTAATATACATAGATTACCGAAGCACAGGTTGGATGGGGTTAGTGGGCTTGGTACCTCCCATACAAACTGAACAATTATTATCGTCTACCTGGAGATCTGCAATAGGTAGAATCTTGAAACTTTGTACAAGTAACCCCATACTAATGTGCATAGTACAACAAAACACTATACTGGGACGGTGGGCGTGGTACCTCCAAACACAAAGTAAAAAATATTATCGTGTTCCTAGAGAACTACAATAAGTATAGTCTTGAAACTTTGCTCAAGTAACCTCATACTAATCGGCATAGTCTAGCCAAATTTACACTAGATTGGGATATTGGGCGTGGTAGTTCCTATACAATGTGAACAATTATTATCGTGTACCTGGAAAACTAGAATATGTAGACACTTACAAATTTACACAACTAACACTCATACTAATTTGCATAATGCAGAGTGGATTAGAATAGTAGGAGTGGTACCTTCATAAAAAGTAAAATATTATTATCGTGGGAAAAGTGTGCGTCGCACAGTGGCTGAAAATCGTTTTTCGTTGGCCAAAAGTAAATTTTTTTTTTGTCACCGATTTTTAAAATTTTTACGTCATTTTGTAGTTAATATATCCAAATTAAGGTAGCCAAAAAATTATGTTAAAATATTGATAATTGTGGGCGTGGCATGCTGTCAAACTCAACTTTTTTTTTAATTTCAGAAAAAGGTGTTTTTCTTTGGTTTTTTATCAAAATTAATGGTTACTACTCGCAAGCTATCATCGATAATGGTCTGCGGTTTTTTTTTATAATGTTGGTAGGATTATTGTCTTTAGTTGTTGTAAGTAGACACAGCTCTAGCGTTTAATATTAGGGGCGTTATGAAATATTTATGAAACTACTATATTTTCCTCAAATTTAAACTTTAGTGGAATAGAACTTCTAGGGAACAAAAGGGAACAAGAAACGTATACAACCACGAGAAAGGTGAAAGTGTACTCTTTAAGGCTATATATACTTTTGCACCCGCCACGAGCCGCCTGTAGAACACTTTTTTCATTTTAATGAAATTACTCGAAAAAAATTCATATACAATGGTGTATTAAATTTTCACTTTTTTGCCTAAAAGTTTATTTTTTTCAGTTTAGGCTACATATAACTAAGAAAATAAATATAATACCTTCGAAAGGGTTTAATGGCTTGGTTTTGATCAGCAAAAAATAAGCAATAAAATTATCACAATGGGCTCTACAGGAAGCATATGATCTCTTTCTAAATGTACCTGTTATCAAATGTTAGGGTCGGTCAACCAAAGTCATAAACAATTTTATAACAATAATTGCGACATTAAACCACTAAAGTTAAAAAACAACCCCATATTGACGCATGAGTGCAGTTTTGTTCAATTTAAGCGCTACCTGCTATGAAATTAAAGATCAGTGTGTGAAGAACATGTATCTAAAAATTTATAAAAGTATGGATTCGTTAAGGGATTACTCAGTAATAACTTAATTCTTTAAGTCTACGGACAAAACACAACAAACGCAAATAAAAATATTCAAAAGAAAATGGAGAGCTTCAGTTATAAAGAACTGGCCGAAGTGTATTTTAGAAACAAAAATCAGGAAGATGTTCTTAGTTACGTTAAAATAAAATTAAACTTAAATTCGTGTAGCACCGAAATGCAAGAGCAATTATATAATTTCGTCAAAGCACTAAAAAAACGCTACAAAGAAGTTATGTACAGTAAACAAACATTTTATATAAAAAGTGTAAAGTGGTTAGAAGGTCAACTTACTGTCGCTGCAGAAACAGCAAAGCAAGATAAGGCTGGAAGACCACGCAAATCATTAGTGGACAATTGCAGCGATAGATCTAAGAGGCGGAAGCTTAAAGATATTAACGATGCCTTTGGTTCTACAAATATAAAAGAATCTTTCCTACATCAATTACGATCACAGAACCAATTTACAAAAGTGGATATCATTGAAAAAGTTGTTAAAGCTAGTCCACCGAGAACAAAACGGATTCTTAAAAGTATACCACCTCCGAATGATGCAATACAGTACACAAATGAGGAGGCATTAGCATTATTTCTGGATTTGAAATTAACAAAACAGCAATATATTAAACTCAGACAGCGTGCGATTGAAAAAGGCTCAAATATATATCCAGCATATCATCACATAACCGCTGCTAAAATGGACTGTTTGCCATCAAAGGACGCTATTACAATCACACCAATTTCGGCAGAGGTACAACTACAATCTCTACTTGATCACACAGCCGCACGCTTGCTGCAATCAATAACAGGAAATGAGTTGAAGAAATACGGAAACACAAAGTTAATTCTTTTTTGTAAATGGGGATGTGATGGTTCTTCGGGACAAAAACAATATAAACAAGCTGTATGTGAAAATATTTCTGACTCAGATATGTTCATGGTATCATTTGTACCATTGCGATTGAAAAAGATTTTGGAAGATTCAGAGCCTTCGACTAGTACAACGCAAACAATGGATATTTGGAAAAATGAGACACCATGTTCTACGAAATACTGCAGGCCAATCAAATTTCAATTCAAAAAAGAAACAAATGATGTTATTAATAAAGAAATTAGTGATATCAAGGCCCAAATTACAGCACTACAGCCATTACAATTACAGTTAGATGGGCAGCAAATTGAAGTAAGCTACCAGTTAGTCCTGACAATGATAGATGGAAAAGTGGGTCAGGCTTTGACTAACACGAAGGCTGCATCCAGCTGCATTATATGCCAATCAACATCAACCCAATTAAACCAAGTCCCAGCAAAATCATTAGATAATACCGATGCATATGAATTTGGATTATCACCACTACACGCAAGAATACGACTTATGGAACACATACTAAAAATCAGTTATGATTTGGATTTCGGGTCTTCAGGATCAATAAGAAACAACGTGACCAACAAAGAGTTAAGAAGTTCAAAAAAGAAACATGTTCAAGATGAATATCGCAAACGTGGACTGATTATAGATCAGCCAAAACAAGGGTCAGGCAATACAAATGATGGCAATACCGCAAGAAGATTCTTTTCAGATCCAGAAACAGCATCTGAAATAACAGGAGTGGATTTCAACCTTATTTTCAGATTTAAAATAATACTAGAAGTACTTGCATGCAATGAAGAAATTGACTGTAAAAAATTTGGAGATTATGCTAAGGAAACTGCAAAAATATATACAACTAACTACCCATGGAGAAATATGTCTGCAACAGTTCACAAAATCCTTTATCATGGTGAAGATGTCATTAAATATCATTTGGTGCTACTTGGAGATCTATCAGAGGAGGTTCAGGAAAAAAGGAGCAAGGAAAAAAGGAACAAGAACAAATGAAGATCTATTTAATATATTATTGGCAACGTCAGATCCGTTCATATCCAGTATTCGAAATTAATGGAAAGTGGACCATCGGGATTTAGATAAAGAAGCCAAAAAACTACTAAAGAACAGAAATAGCACAGAACAAAATATGGAATATTTGCAATTAATATTTAAGTCAAATGAATAAAAATTATATTTTCTTGTTGCTTAACCAAAAAAAAATTTTTTTTTTTTGAGGTAAAGGTAGCGCAGAAGATCCGAGTACATTTGTTAATTATTGACACTATTTTTCATATAATATGCTATATAAACGCCCACAAAAAGGGGGCGGGGTCCAAAAATAAATTTTTATGATTTTCTGGCTCCAGGGTAAAGACCTTGAACCTTCTTTGACATAAAAATGTTTCATTTGCTTAACAAATTTACTAAAAAACTTGTAAAAATGTGTAGTTTTTCAGGGGTTGGTTTAGTTCTTCTCAGGGGATTTTTTTCCCCCTGGTCCGATTTACGAACTTAGCCTGCCCTATCCTTCAAGATATATATGTACCAAATTTCAAGGGTCTAGCTCTTTTCGTTTAGACTGAATCGTGTTCATACAGACAGGCGAATGGACGGATGGACGGATGGACAGACGGACGTATGGACAGACGGACATAGCTATATCGTCTTAGATTTCATCACTGATCACGAATATATATACTTTTTTGGATCTTAGAGGGATATTTTACTATGTTACACACAGAGTAAACCCATATTTCGCTCTGAAAGTTAAAAAAATTAAAATGTTCAACTTTGACCTCGAATTCCTTAAAAAGTCCTCAATCAATTTTAATGTAATTGAAACTGAATCAAGCTGAGCTAAATATCTATCCATTAAAAAAAAATTATTTCAATAATTTGATCGGTTCAAAAGTTACAGAATTTTGGCCAACGAAAAACGATTTTCAGCCACTGTGCGTCGTACTGAAAGAAATTTGTCGTGAGAATAGCGTGCGTTTTTGAGTTAAAGTTTGGCCATACTTTTCTTCCAAGTGTTTATTGTATTTTATGTGAATGGGTGTAGCCAAGCGCACCAAGGATAAACAGTATATTAAAAAAAAATTACCCTATTAAAGGTTTTTTGGCCCTACCATCACTGAATCGTACTGTGTTTAATTTTACAATCACAAGAGAATAAAATATATAAGATTAACGTATGAGATTAAGAGAATTCAAATCACTCACTTAATAATTTAAAGAGAGTTCAAAATGATGAACTTTAATACTTTAGCATTGTCTTACTGACTAACCCAAACAAGGGCGTAAGGCGTAAGAGCGCAACGTATGTAATAAACAGTAATGTTAACATACATACATTATTTAGTAAAAAATAATAAATTAAGGCGCAAAATAGAGATAAAATCGCTACATAAAGCAGAAAATAGCTAAAATGACACCACTCTTACACAAAAATAAAACAATAACATTTTGTTTGCAGCTAACTTCACTATCAAACGCTCTGTCAAAATTACATTTTCCAATTGCCAATTGCGTTGACGCCGCTATTTAGGTTTGCTTCATACATTTTGTATGTACATGAGAATTTTTGACAGTTATTTTACGCCTTGCGCTCTTGTTTAGGTTTAGTAGTTAGAAATCAAGTAACGAACCAAGAAGGATTGACAAAATATTATGCCATTCGACTGATTTCCCGTTAGATGACGTAGTTGGTCCCAAGAATGATAGACACAAGGGGGGTTTACTAAGTATTTCGATTCAATAGAAAAATTTTTCGAAAAGCAATGTAAATGTTCTACAGTTTCGAAAGGTTTTCTTTTCAAAACGAAATTCACAAGATTAAGGCATTCGAATGATTTCCCCTTAGAAGACTTAGTATGCCATATTTAAAATACATTGGTTTTGTGACTTAAGCAGCTTAAAAGCTGGATGGTTTAATCTTGTGTCTTTCATCCCAAGATTGTTAAATTTACTACTTAAGTTATGCTAAAAAATCATTGGTTTTCAAAAAAAAGTAAACGAACCCAAAAAATCGCCAATTAAGCAACACTATGTGTTTTCATCCAGTTTTCCTATGTAGGAGTAGGGGTAAAAAATTGTAAAATCTAAAGTAAGAGAGAAATAAGTTAAAAGTTCTTCAAAGAGATTAATTAAGAAGAGTATTTTTATTTTGGTTGAAAAGCCAAATTTGATGCACAGAACGATTTGCAACTTCAGTTCAACACGCGACCCAAGGAAACAAACAACGACAATATAAAAAAAACAACAATTGTCTAGAAAAAATAAAATTTTTTAAACTTCAACAATAAAAAGGAAATAAAACGGAAAAGGAATTTTTTGCTTAAATTTGTTTGTTGTGTTTTAGTAATTAAAATACAAAAGAAATAACGGTATAAAACAAATTAATTTTTAAAAATTGTAAATAATATCTTAATTAAAGAAAAACAAAGAACATTTAAATCTAGTATATTTTTAACGACTTTAAAAGATTCTTAGCACAAAGGTGTTATTGAACTCTGAACATTAACAAAGAGTTAAAGCAAAAAAGGTAGACGGTTGTCTGCAACAAATAGATTTTAGATTTTGAAAAAATAAATATTAATTTTAATAATTTTAATCATATCAATTTATGTATATTTTTTATTTAAAATATATAAACAATTTTTTCTAATTACGAGTTTAACTCGGTGGCACCCACTTGCGCGGTATTTAACTTAAATAAAATAATAATAAAAAAATAAAAGAAGCAGCTCTCACTCACCATTCAATCAATTTAGGATATTAAAACTTTTATTTATTTTATAAAATTGTGTTATTTTTGAAAGATCAAAAAAGAAATGAAATCACAAGAAATCTCGCACATTAGGAATAGGAATAGAACGTGTAACAGTGGGGAGTGTGCCAACAATGGCACCACTATCACCATCACTGCAGAAAATGGAACAACAAATCTAATAAAATGTAGTTCGAGCAGCATCAATAATACTTCAACAGCGTCAGCCCATTCTCCACAAAAACCACAGGTTGCATTTTGCTTGGAAACGACAGCAAAAATGATCACCAAACCAACACCATCAACAACAAATAATCAAAATCCAAACAATGATAATCGGTGCGTATAATTTGAACAAAAGAATTTTTTTGCAGTATCCCAGATACTTTCTTTGTTTGCAAATATTATAGAAGAATGGCAAATAGATGCGAATATATTTACTTTGTGGATTGTCCTATTGTAGTTATGCTGTGATAAAGATTTCAATTATTTTTAATAAGATTTTATAAGTGAGGGATTTTTTTAAAACATTTCTATTTCCCAAGTTTTTATTGTCCAATTAACTCCAAAAGTAGGAAATTTTTCAGCTTTGGATAATTTGCAAGTGTTATGAATTTGATTATTATTATTATTTCGTATACAAATTAGGTGATAACTGGATTCGGCCACGCCGAATCTTATATACCCTTGACCATGTTTCTAAATTTCACAATAATATGGATTCGGTTGTTATGTTTTCTAAAAATTTTATGGAAAATTTTTTGTAAAAATTTTATGGAAAATTTTTTGTAAAAATTTTATGGAAAATTTTTTGTAAAAATTTTATGGAAAATTTTTTGTAAAAATTTTATCGAAAATTTTTTGTAAAAATTTTACGGAAAATTTTTTGTAAAAATTTTATCGAAAATTTTTTGTTAAAATTTTATCAAAAATTTTTTGTTAAAATTTTATCAAAAATTTTTTCTTAAAATTATATCGAAAATTTCTTGCTAAAATTTTATAGAAATTTTTTTTTGTAAAGTTTTAACGACCATTTTTTGTAAAATTTTATCGAAAATTTTTTATAAAAATTATTTCTAAAAATTTTATCGAAAATTTATTGTAAACATTTGTCGGATTTTCTTTGTAAAAATGTTATCAAAAATTTTTTGTTAAAATTTTATCGAATTTGTTTTTTTTTTATTTTATCGATTTTTTTTTTTTAATTTTATCAAAAATATTTTATTAAAATTTGATCGAATTTTTGTTTTGAAATTTTACCGAAAATTTTTGGTAAAAATGTTATTGAACATTTTTTGTAAAAATTTTATCAAAAAAAAAATTGTTTCTAAAAATTTTATCGAAAATTTTTTGACTTTAACGATTAATAATTCTTGCAAAAAAAACCGACTACAAAACAAATATATGTGCATAAATTTTAAACTAAAAATATATAATAAAAGGAAGTAATCTGTAAGAACTAGTAACCAAATCAAATACTTTTATACTTGTTGCTCTAATAACGGACATAGTTTTATACGTTTCGTACATTCAAATGTCTATCCATAACGGTTCAGCAGATAAAGCCATATACGACAAATTACATCAGATATGAGGACACCCTTTATTTTTTTACACTTATTATTACTGACACAATAATAAAAAGTAACGGTTCCAAAGATATGGCCATATAGGTTAAACAATGTCACCTAGGGGACACCCTTTAATGTACAATTTTAAATTAAACACTTATTTTAAAGGACAAATTCTTTGTAAATTTCAAATGTCTGTTTAAAACGGTTGAAAAATTTTGCCATATGCATCAATTTACATCAACTATTGAGACACCCTTTATAATTTTAAATATTTATAAATAATATTATACGGGACATAGTAGTGGAGATTCTGTCTAATTTTCAAGTGTTTGTCTATAAGGGTTCAAAAGATAGGGCTAGATAGGTAAAATTACATCAATTATTGGGACACCCTTTAGTTTCCAAATTTAAATTATATACTTATTAAATTATATACTTATATAATTATATACTGTTATAGCGGACTTAGAATTACAGGTTCTTTGTAAATTTCAACCGTCTCTCTGTTACGGTTCAAAAGTTTTGCAATATACATCAAATTCCATCAACTATTGGGACACCCTTTAACTTCTAATTATAAATATTTAATTTCTGGGGACACCCTTTAATTTTTAAGTTTATTTTTTTATTAATTTCTGTTATTGGCAGCTATAGTGATATGCAGTTTTTTTAAAATTTTAAAGGGTGCCCTTTAAGGTTCATAATACACGTAAAAAACACGTATGTTGTATGGGGACACCCTTTAATTTTCAAAATTCTGAACTTCTTTTAAAATGGGACCAATCTGTAAGCATTTCCTTTCGAATAAAGAAAAAATTTTTAAAATCGGTTCAGAAATGACTGAGTTCTGCGGGCACAAACATAAAAAAAGCAACATTCAGACGAATCGATAACCTCCTTCTTTTTTTGAAGTCGGTTAAAAAGAGTGCAATTTTAAAAAAAAAGTAATCTTGAAAAAATATGTAAAAATATAAGAAAACGTCTTGTTAACACATGTAATTAATTTTAACTTTTAAATTAATTTTTTTATAAAACAAAAATAACAAAATTTAAAAACAAAAAGTGCATTTAATGTAGCTAAATCTATCTCAGGATTAATGTTTTATCCTACTACATATTTACAGTTTAAATTACAAACGCTTATAATCATATTTTTGTGTACTAAAAGTTTTTTTAATTTAATTAATTTAATAATGAGCTTTTACCCCAATTAAAAAATTCACTTAAATTGATTATTATGGACCAAGCTAGTTCCTAGGAACATTTCGCTTCGTGTTTAATTTACTTCATCAGGTAACCTTTCTCCAAAATTTCCAACACTAAATGAGAATCAAGTCAGAGAAATTAAACACAAATTCCATAAATGCGTGTCTGTCGTTCTTGTTTGTGTTCGCATCACGTAAAAAAAATATAGGATAATTTTTTTGCAAAAAGGGAAAGTACGCCGATTTTTCTGGCCTATTTAAAGGTACTGCATGCTTTAAACCATCTTTTATTTTTGAAAGCATTATATTTTAAGCAATGTTGCGCAATAGATGGCGCTGTTTTAAAATAATGAGTAACTCATTTCCTGTCTGTCTTTTACAGAGCTTAACAACAATTTTTAGAATTTTAGAATTTTATATAAATTTTAGAATTTTATCCAGGTATGGGTACCTTTATATAAAGTAAATACGTAAGAGTATTAAAATTTGGTGTGGTTTACTTTCAAAGAAAATTCGAACAACAGTCAGGAAGCACACAACGTGTGTGGGCACAGCTAGTTTATTATAAGACAGGATTACTATTTCTATGTTGTAAGAACCATTTAAGAACGTTATTAGTGATGTATAGCTCAACTCGCATCCATTAGTTTGCGGAAAAAGATAAATTCAGGCAATTTCTTTTACCAGCAACAATTAATTATTTTAAGGTTATTATTATTTTTTTACGTTAACGTGAAAAAGAACAATAATACCCCTAAGCAAAAACAAATAATAAAAATATTTGCTAAAAAGTAATTAACAGTTATTTCAAAAATAAATTTACTTTGTTTATTTTATTTAAAATCAAATTATTGCTATTTTTTATCGAACAGTTCGTTTAAATAATTCTGGTGACTGTAAACCAGATGTTTTTATTATCTTTTAACCCTTTAAGTGAAAATAAATAAAAATTTATACAAGACTGCAATTCAAATAGATTAAACATTAATTGCTCCAAAAAAAACATTATTTTTACACAGAAAACATTTTTTGCACCAATTACAGGTTTCTATTAGTTTTAACCTTCCTGACCATTTCGTCGGTCTGTGAGACCGATGAAACACTTTTGTGTTAATTTCACGAAAACAAAAAATTGGTTTTGCTAAATTGGAAATTTTTAGATGAAAATGGAAAATTAGAGATCAGTTTATATGATTTAATAAAAGAAATATGTTCAAAGTTAATTATCGTGAGATTTTCGTTAGATATGGCAGATATTGAGCGCATAAGAGCTATTCTGAATGAAATCGATTCAGATCTAGATTCTGATGTGAAAAGTGGTACTGAATACGAAGATAATATTGATGTGTATGAAGCAAACACTGATACTGAACAAGACTCAGAGGAAAGTGATGTTGAAGATTTACAGGACGCTGAATCAAGCCACAAGCTCTAACGACTGATTGAAATTTACAAAGACGAACCTCATAATGAGGCATATATTTTAAGCATTTTGAAATTATTTTTTTTTTTAGTGTTCCTGTTTTTTTAAGTCATTTTATTTTTTTGTTTACTTCTAAAATATATGTTAATAGAAAACAACATTTTATAAATGTTGTGTTTTGTGAATGAATTTTTTTTATTTTTATCTTGGGTCTAGGATCAAAAATGCCAAATTATTGTGATGAAATATAAATTGATGCTGTGAGCGAAAAAAAACTTAATTTTGTTTTTTTTCTTACTTCAGTTATTTCAGATTAGTTTGTTAAATATGACCACTGCACAGGTTTTGAAAACTTCAGAATAGTTTTGAGATACCGAGAAATACTTGAAATCGGGCTGAGAGACCGAGAAATGTGAATGTGTCACACAAAAATGAAAATAGTCAGGAAGGTTAAATTAAAATCCAATTAATTTTTTAATTGATTCAAATATGTATTTTTTTTAACAGAACAAACAAAATCCTATATAAAAAAATAATTGAATCAATTAATTATTTAATTAAATTTGAATCTGACACCAATTAAATCCTTTAATTGTTGAATTCCCATGAACGAGTATAATCATAAGCTTTTTAAAAAATTAATGTAATTATATAGATTTTAAAGTCTTTTTAATAAATTAAATTATAAATACTTTCTTTAACAATTAGAGAAGTATTTATTTATATTATATATAACATATAACAAAAAAAATATATAAAGAAATAAAAAAATAATGATTTTTCATGCAGGTTTCATTACACACCGTCTTCGGGCTTCAAAGATTTGAACATGACATGATCATAACGCTGGCAGAGGAACAATATTAATTTGTCCATGAGTGTGTCATTTACGAATTAATGTTCATGTTGTGATTAACATAATTTTCTGCTTTTCATTAATGAAAAGTGGAGAAGGATCAAAATATTTTGGAAATTTTTCATTCCGAATTTCCAAAATGTTTTGATTTTTCCCACTGTGCAATGTTATTTATAGTAAAGCAGAGAGTCTTATTACTATTGAGTAATAGATGGCGTTGTTACAAAATAAATCTATGAAACTAAAAATAATATTTGAAGGCAAACATCATACACAAGATGATTGCTCAACCAAATGTTCTAACCACGATGGCAGCACACGAACATGAGCATTCTACACTAGCCGAATTCATGTGCGACATATGTTTTGTTCAATGTTGACACTAAGTATGTTATGCTTCTCTTTAAATTTTACACTTTTTTTCGAGTGTCAGCAGCGTATTTATTCCATATTTTTTTATTAATTTTTTATTTTTATTTATTGTTTATTTGTTTTTTTTTTTTAAATAAGTATATAATATAAATATAATATAATAAAATATAATATAAAAATAAGTACATAAGTATTTGAATATTTTCCTTTTGACAGATCCGGCCAACAATGAAATTCAAGGTGGATTTATCTTACTAGGTATTGTCGTCCGCCCAGCTGATTTAGTAGTTCGACATGTCAAAAGTTGTATGTGTTTAGAAATTTTATAGTGCAGAAGTGAGAAAGCAATAAAACAAATACACGCTTTCTCCATTTTCCACTACATTTTTTTGATATTTCGAACTACAAAGCAACAATAAAATGCCATGTTGTTTTTGTATTGTTGTATTTCTTGTAGAGACGTCATTACCTAGTAAGCTAAATCAAACTTGATGAAATTTAATAAACAATTTACTGCACATTCTTTTGAACGAAAAATTAGACAATACGATCTTTCGTATTGTTCGTATTCATGTAGAACTTACAAAAGTATTCCATATAGAATCTTCGAGCTCAATGGAGGTAGAAGTCTGACCAGTGGCTGAAGTTTTAGTACAATGGATCCCACAAGCCCTTATGAATCATGGCTTTTTGATTATTATTAAGGTCCTTCGGGAAATAATGTGATAGAGGTCGTTTGTATCCAAATTGAGGAACATAAGCTTTACACTTCCGCTTTGCAATTGTTTAGCAAACAGAAGTCGCGTAAGATTGGATGGAGTTTTCATGGAATCCAACTCCTACTCAACGAATATGAACATATGGTCCTGCCAATTATGATGCCAAACTAAAATTGCGTTGGTGTTTCCATTGTTTAACCAGTGATAATCGTCAGGATGGAGCCGACAATTCTAGATACAAACATATTTTTTATTAATGATTGCATTGCTTTGCAAAGAGAAAACACTTTGTGTATTATTATATAAATTAATTAACTGAAAAAATTAACAATGTTTGTTAATTAGAATAAAGCAAATAAAGCTTATTAGAAACACGCATTCATTGAACTAAAAAAAAAAAACAGACAACATATTTTAATAATCAACTTGAAAATACACACGCAATTTTAAAAGACAAAAACTAAAATAATATTTTTTTTTTTTTTTTTTAAAATTTAAAATTATTTTTAATATTTTTTTTTATTTTTTATTTCATGAACATTAATAATTCTTACAAAAAAAAAGACTTCAAAACAGAAAGCCGGGTAACAAATCTAAACTAAAGAAGTAAACACTACGTACGTTTCAAGCGTCTGCCTATTAATGTTCAAATGATAAGCTATTTGCAGCAATATACGTCTTTTACGGGGACACCATTGCCATAGCATACACATACTATATAATTTTTAAAGACCAATCTATATTTAAAAAATAATAAATGAAGTCTCGTACAGGGTAACCCTTTAGCTTAAAATTTGTTGTAACGGTTCACAAGATATGGGCATATACATACATCAAACTACATCATCTATGGGACACCTTTAATTTTTTTGATAAACTATGGTTCTATAACAAAATCAACACCAAACACTGACAATTTGTGAATTTATCTATTAAAGTGGGTTCATTGAACCCATATGCTATAGCTCAAGTGATTAGCACGTTGACTACTAAAGCATGGTCACTAGTTCAGCCATGGCAACATCAAGTTTTCTGATATGTATAAATTTTCTTAATAATAATGCATGCCACAGCGCCCTCCTTCCCCAGTATTGCCACATAGCATTTAATCGCCGGCGAAGTATCGTAATTACATGTATATTATATAAGCGCTACATTGCTATGCTAGCTCCAAACTGATACCCTTATATAACACTAGAAGCGCTACAACACTGTTCTAAAAATAATCATAACGTGCAATTGCAGTGTTGCCATAAGTGAAGCTTTACTATCGCACTAACCATCTGTTTTATATACCCCTAGGTTGCACGGGTCGCCGGCTCCGTGTAGGGGGAAAAACCGACTCACTTGGGTCTCTTTGGTACCCCTATCCCTTTGCAAAGGTAGTAACGCAGTTAATTAGGAATTAATTACCTGAGTGTTACTTCTCTTTTCAAAAAAAGGACTATTTTGAGCAGTAAACATTTTCATCATGGCTAAGGGTGATTTTTCTTGCAATAAACAGCCTCCGTAGGGCTGTAAAAATAAAAATTATTTCTCTATGTAACCCAAGTGAAAGCTATTCTTATAATAACAACTTTCGGTTGGCAAAACTTGTGACCTGAATATGTAAAACCTTTTAAAACTTTCCTTTTTTAAGGTATGAACGGCTATGAGAAAGTCACCTATCCGACACAAGTAGACCTTAGGTTCATTGTGATACCACTGTCATGAAAGCAGAGAACCCATAAAATTCATTTATTTTCTCATTACTCTAGAAAAGTCATACACAATCGGCATATGTTCAAGCGTGGTAAAAGTTGTCGGACACTTTCGCAGATATCTCTTGTGACCCATCTTTTATTCGCTTCTTCTCTGAGCAAGATTATTGGCATATCCATACCTTTAAGACTGGTTGGTGAAAGTCGTTCGGTAGTCTGGTAACCTCATCCATCCTAGCGTTTTCCTGATTGCCATGAAAATATCTTCAAGTTTAACTGCTCTGTCAGCTCATTTATAGATTTTTGACAATCAAGAACTATTTTCGTCTTAACAAAATAAGACTCCAAGGCGGCAATAGCGGTTCGATTGATAGAATTAATCGCTGCTTTAATTCAAAATCGTAATATATCAAAAATTCAACATAATTAAAGAAAAAGGGTTCTTTTATACCTTTTTTATCTGATCATCTCTTAGATATGGAAAGTTTTAATTCTCCATAGTAAAATATGTAATCCAACCTGTCATTTGAAGCTAACACCTCTACGACTACCCGGTATAACATTTCTCTTTGAAGCATGAGATGGTAAGAGCGTCTTCTAAGGAAAAATGCTCAAAAAAGAAAGAAACGCGAGTTATGACTACCTTCCACATATTATACTTTTAAGTGGCCAACGCTGTTTTTATTCTGCTGTGAAGTAAATGGAGTGCGTAGTTTGCAGCCATTTTGCTTCCTTCTAGCTCTAGTAGTAGTCAATGTTGTTATGTATCCAATGAATTCGTATGTGTATTGTAAGGAGCAAAAGTAAAATATTTTTCATGTCATTACAACCAAATTTTAATCCTCTTGAAAGCATTTATTTATATTTAAAAGTCTTAATTAATCTTCTTCTGATTCTGTTTGTAAATTCAATCGGCGCAGAGTGACTAATAAGTAAAAAAAAAATAGTCTTCGAAGTCCTATATTTTACTAAAAATTTTCTTTCAGTGTATTTTAATGCCAGTACTATTTGCAAATGAAAATAATCCCAACTTAAAATGAAAAATGAGAGATTTTTCTTTGATGACAGTTCAATTAGTGAATTTTACAATTGTCAATCGTTTCAAATTAAACTTGAAAACAAAATTTTAGAAACACAAACACAAAATTATGGCGATTACTGAAATAATACTAAACGTGGAAGGCAATATTTATATCATCTTCATTTAGTTAGAAATAAGTGCCTTTTTAGTGCCTAATTATAAAATAATTGCGGCCGCACTCATCATACATTTCGTGATCATGTTAATTATTATTGTTCTGTTCTGTTCTGTTCTGTTCTGTTCTGTTTTGTTTTAATTTTTAAATATAAAGTGAAAAATAAACAGTGGGTCGGTTTAAACAAAAGTCTATTTGTTTTCTTTTTTTTTGCGACACTCAATGACCTTTAGGTCAATAACCACATCGAATTCATAACTTTTATTGCAGTCTTCAATAAAGAGTGACTGTTGTGTGTGAGTGCAAACGAATAAAACGTAATAGAGGCAGAATAAGGTTTTTATATAAAAGAACAACGTATCAAGAGAAATGTTTTTGCATCATATGATAAGTGTGAAAATAATCAGTTTAAAAAGTGAGCAACTCAATTACTCATTTAAAAGAAGAAAATTTTAAATGATTTTATTAATTGTTAGCACGCAGATATTTCATAACATTTTTGGGTCATTTAAGTCACAGGCAGCATCATATAGTTGCCGGAAATGAAAAAGAGCATATTCTTACAAAAACACATAATCTATTTTTTAATTGAGGGGAACCAATTTGCATTTTATTTTTTCTACCTACATAGACAATACCGTTTATTGCAACTGTGTGCTTTTTTATGAATATGTTAGTTTATTTGACAGCTCATTTCATAAAAATTGTTTTGATGAGATCTCTTAAAGTGGTTTTACACGACGTGTGTTTGTCATATGATTTGTCGGTTTGATAACCCATATGTAATTTCATGTGTATGTCAAAGTAGGCATTATACATACGGTTTATATAATTTTTGCTTTCAAACGTACATGTGTAATTACATCTGACATTACCTATAATATATAATTTTTCTGCCACACAGTTTTGTATTGCCAACCACAGCTGATGCAAAGATGGAAACGTAGTGCTTTTGCCACGCTTTTAGTGCTTTTGGTACCACAAAAAAACCTAAAACAGCAAAATATCAAGTTTGCATTTCAGGATGTCAGATGCTTTGTCACATCAAAATAGAACACATTCTAAATGAAAAATGTCATATGTATTGTACACATAGAAAATACACATGTTATGTTTGAAAGGGTTCACACGACGTGTTTAGAATTAACACATGGAAAAGTGACAAGTCATATGACAAATACACGTCGTGTAAAACCACTTTTATGAAAATACTTCCAGCATACATTTTATGGTAGATACTTGTTAAACTTATGGATGCACAGGAGATCTAAGCCATAGAGACTTCGTGATGAGTAACAAGGACGATAGTTACCGTTAAGTCTGAAATCTCTAAAGCAAAGGCCCCTAACCAAAAAAAGTGGTTAAAATGAAAATGCATTGGTTTGCTAAATATTTAGCAAAGTGTTGAAAGTTGGTATGCTGCTGGTATGCTACTGATTTAAAATTTTTACATGTTTTGTCCTCTGTGAGATTCTCGCTGAGATTGTGTATGTGCTTACAGGCCCTTAGGGGTTTGAGTGGGGGCTCTTGCTCTAAAGTCAAGAGTAAAGGCTGATGGTAGCAAATGACTCAACGAAAGTAAGGCTGCCATAACTTACAAATCGGTTGCCTATAATCATTTTGGACTGACGGGAGTCAAAACGGGACCCATTAACGAAGTAGTCTGCTTCGATAATAATAACATGGCATTGCAATGAGACTAATTTAACGAATACATGTAACAAAATTTAAGGTTTGTTTGTTGAGGTAAATATCCCAAGTTCATACGCTATGATAAAACGTATAATAAAGGTTGTGAAATTTTTTAAAGTAAATATTTTTAACATCACTTATAATAAATTTCAGTGAAACTCGTGACATTATTATTTGCCAAGAAAAATAATCATTGGATTTGCTTTAATAACACAAATTTTTTTTATTGTTCTTTAAATTAAAATATGCGAACTTTTACATTTCAGTTGACGATATTATGTTTATTTTTATTACTGAGTAATTAAATAGCCAGTGTCAGGAAATTGATAGGTTAAAGAGTCTACGATGACGATTTCAACCTGGACCAGAAATTGAAAGGAAGCATCCGGCTTATACAGTAATACAAACTTATCAGCCAATTCAACAATATTTGTGTCTTCCGTATGATCTTACATGTGTTTTTCTCTTAATGTTGAGAGAACAATCGCAGGCGTGAGCTATTTTGCAGATCTAGGGTTTAAATATAGTAAATTTTTTCTACAAATTATCTCTTTTACAAGAGATTAAATAAAACTGAAAATTTGGCAGCACCTTTTATTTTTGTAAATGAAAGACCTTAGACCAAGGATGGTAAATTACTTTTCGAACAGAAATAGTACTAAATAAATTTTGTTTGTGAACGTAAATTTAAATCAACCTTTTATCGACATGTTAGACTATTTTATTTATCTGTGCACATGGTCACGGCATCAATACCGGTAACTTATTCACGAATATGTGTTTATTTCTTAAACTGTAGGAGGCATAGACTAAAGATTTACAAACAGTAATTAAAACTTAGTTCTCTATATAAACAAGTATAAAAAAATAAACCTAAAAGTTAAAGGGTGTTCCGATAGTGGTGTGATTTTCATGTATAAGGCCTAAGTTTTGAACCATAATATGTAGGTAGGCTCTTGAAATTTTCACAGAAGGTGTATAACTGTGGCCACTATAGCAACAAATACTAAAACTTATAGGGTGTTCCGAGAGAGAGGTTTTATTCACGAATATGTTGTGCTTATTTCTTGAACTGTAAAAATATGAAAGCAGTAATTAAAACTTAGTTCGCTTTATAAACAAGTCTAAAGAAATAAACCTAAAAATTAAAGGGTGTTCCGATAGTGGTGTGATTTGCATATATAGGGCCTAAGTTTTGAACCATTATAGGTAGACTCTTTAAATTTTCACAGAAGGTGTATAACTGTGGCCACTACAGCAACAAATACTAAAACTTATAGGGTGTTCCAAAAGTGACGTGTTATTTGCCTTTATGTCTTTATTTCTTGAGCTAGAGGAGGCAACCTCTTAAAATTTGCAGACAGTAATTAAATCTATGTTCGCTTTATAAACAAGTATATCAAATTAAACCTTAAAATCAAAGGGTGTTCCGATAGTGATCTCTAAATTTCGCCAATTTTACGAATTTGACCTTCTCTTCTGAACGTGACGATATTTACACATGGTATTTAGTAAAAAAAATTTAAAAATTGAAGGGTGCCACATAAAAAAAATAAAAAAATTATCAACTTGAATTTTTAAAGTTGAATTGAACATAGTACAGAACACTACGTGTGTGAGTCTAACTCGCACTTGACTGATTTATTGCATTTGGACTGTATAACAGAAGTTGTCATAGCGATGAGATTGAGGAATGGCGTTTCTTCTGTCAAGATCGTTCTTTCATACCTTCTCTAAACTATCGACTGAAGAACTGGATAATATAAATATTTTCTTTAATTGTTATTGTGGGTCTAGTAAGGGACCCAACCAGCGCGATTTTTTGGGGAAAAATATTTTTTTGATTTCTTTCATTTTCTATCTTAACGATACAAATCTATTTCGAAGATAATTTTCTTATTTTGGTCACAGGTAATACAAAGAAACAAAAGAAACAGTTATGCTGGAATTTTTCGCTTAAAAGTTAAGTATTTGTGCAATAACAAATGAAAAGGATAAAATTAAAGTTTTTAAAGTGACAAAAATCAAAACAACAACAACAATAGACATTTAAACGTAAAGTTAGCAAAACTTTTTGAATATACCAAATTAATCAAGTTTAAAATGTACCAAAAATAGAACAATTGTACCAACTTTACCAACCCTGCCTTAGACACTATTTGCAGAACTCTACTTTACGCCCCGTCTCCATCAGACATTAACATGTCTTAAAAAAAACATTATTTTTAATATTGTTTTTTTTTTTATATGAAGTTTAACTTTTGTTAAGACATGTTGATAACAAATGAAGACAGGGGTTTATCCCCATGACATGTCTTAACAAAAGTCAAACTTCATATAAAAAAACAAAAATTTTCTTATCACAGGTTTTTTTATATGAAGTTTGCTTTTTGTTAAGATATGTTAATGTCTAATGTAGACGGGGGTTTACAATAATAGAATTTTATATAAAACATATGAGGCAGCATCCGGAGTAAGTACCCAGAGACGGGTAGTTCTATACGAAGTAAATTCATAAACCATATTTGCAGCACTATAAAATTAGTAGAGTTTTAAAATTCAAACAATATATTATTTGAGGACGCTAACGAATGATTATTATGTGTTTCAGAGTTTTTAACCTTTCATTTTATTAATTGAATTTACTAATAAATTAAACCTGCAAATAGAAAATATTCTTCTAACTATAAAAATTCCAAACAAAAATTAAATAACATCCAATGAATGCATTTGTTCGAATTTTTTTTAATTTTCCAATTGAGGGCTTATCGTTTGGGGAAGTATTTATCAGTGTTAAAAAGTACTTTTTGAAAAAAAGAACATTTTAAAAAAGTAATTTCTTAATAAGTACCTTTAAAAAGTACCTGTTATAAAACAACCTATTCCAAAACAAATTTTTTTTTAAATCCTTTTTAGTAAAGTACCTTTTAACAAAGATTTTTAAAGATATTCTACACAGATTTAGCAAAAGCATTTTGTGATCTAATCACTTGGTGCCTTAATAGAGGCAAAATGATTTGTTTCGCAGTAATACTTTGTATGTAAGTATGTATTTGCACAAGTCAATTCAATCAGATTTGCCTCATCAAAGAAAAGTTTTAGCTCAGGATTTTATTATGATAATTACTACAAAACAACCAAAGACTCTTAAAGATTGTAATCAGTCTTATGTAGTGATTTAAAAAATCTTTAATGCCAAACTTTTTTAATTAAAACTTTTGTTGTTAAACTTGCAGGTTTATAATTTTTAATTATTTCATTAAAGTTTTATTTTATTGATCATTAGTTTCTTTTTTCCAATTAAATGGTTAATCAAATAAATTATTATGGCCTTAAAGATTTAAACTCCGAGAAACTTGTGCACAGAACAAAATATATAGCAGAACAAAATATTCTTTAATAAATCGAAGTATTTTATGCGAACAACAAATTGAATTAACGATGGTGGTGGCACAGATTTTACAAGATTAAATTTTCTCACTTAGAGAAGGGTTGTGGTTGGGTTAACTTTTGGAAATGAAAAGAAACGGAAATAAAAACTACAAAAGTGGGTTAACGTTTTCTATTTAATAAAGTAACCAGTAGCTTTAGTGAACCATGAACAAATCAGATTATTAAAAAAAAAACATGAGGGAGTGAATGCAAGTACTAAGTTGTATATTCACAAATTATGCTTCACACAAATAGGCTATCACACCACATATTTATACCTGTATACGGTAATTGCACATTGACCAATTACCTTTATACCTTTACAGTAAAATATACAGGGATAGACACTCAAAGTAAGATTGCAGCAACCAAACGTCTAACGACAACGCGCGTTAATCTTTTTAGAAAGTCTGCGACCACATCGCTATAAGTCTCACTTATTTGTCTAAAAAACTGGCAACCTACGATATTTACCTGTGAAAAAAGTGTTTGTGTATCGGACGATTACACGCTATAGTTTTACATTAAAAAAAACGGTATAGACGTCGATATTCAACAACAGCCACATCACCAGTAGTGGTTCAAAAGGTGAAAGCCATAATTCAACAGTATCCAATACAAAGCGTGGTTCAATTGGCATTATATCTCGACCGAAACTTTGCTCAAAAGCTAATTAACCATCAATAGCAAAGGTTTTAAAAAGTTGCATCTCGTACACGTAAATTTCAAGTTTTAAGAGAAAAACATTTGTACGTTTTAGCAATATGTATAAGCGTTTGTAACAGAGATCGTTTGCGTCGTGGTTACGGTCACAGGACGTTAATATATCAGTCGTATTCAAGTAAATTACAAATCTATCTCGAAAAGATTTTAAACGACTTCTTTGTACCTCGGATGTTTTTCTTCACGGGCTTCAAATCAATGGATTTTTTGATAACGTCCATTCTGAGTAAATGAATGATCATTTACTCAAGCTCGGCTTAAAATCTGTTAACGCCTTAAGATTGCTCTTCGACGAGATTGACTTAAAATACACTCGTGCCGCATTTGTAAAGAGCACAGATAGGTATTTTGACCTATAACCTGGTCATTTGTGGAACAAGATTAACGTGAGTACCTGCCATACTCGGCCTAACCTCACGGTGGTCTTACCACCGAGTGAAACTTAGGCGTAGACTAGCGCTCCATTGTGTAGTATAACAACACTTTACGATTGCCACCAATCGCTTTTTGTGTGTGATACAGTCACAATGAGTAGCAATTTATATAATATGGCAAGCCTTTCCAAGGCAAGCCTAGATCCATATTATGCAACAGCACACTTGATCGACCTTGTACCTTACCTACTTAATCGATCTTAAACCACAGCCACCACGTGTACCCCCGAAGGGGACCTCACCAATAACCGGTCACAGAGAGGATAGGCTCTCTGTGGGGCCACCGATTCCCGTGGTACCAGTCCTTTGGGCACTGGTCGGGCCTCGAAGAGAACCCGTGATTTTACTCACAGACCTTTTCTTCCAGATTTAGGCTCTAGGAACCCTAGCGTCTGGTGCCCCTATTTTCCCCGAGTTGACCACGTCAAAGCATTTTCCATATTCCTGCAGTGACATTTGGAACCCCCGGGGGTACTATAACCTGGTCATAAATAAAATTTGTCAACTTTTACTCCTAAAGTGATACAAGAAGTGACAAAATCTCCAAAGAGAGCTATGAAGTTCGAGAGAGCCGCTGCAATTGGTATTAAAACGACTAATACCCAGAAACATAAACCGGAGGACGCTTTTAGTATATACTTCGAAGCTAATATGACTGTCAGTTAATATGAGGTGTTTCATCAGGCCAACAAAGACGCCAAACAAGATTGTTCTGCGGCCAAAAACGTCAGGAAAACAGTTGCATAAGTAAAGCTTCAGGACTAAGTGAATCAATGCAGTGTTTTCAAAACACAGCCACATATTGAAAACTTATTTATAAGAGGGGATGTGATGCATCTACCCAAAGATAGTATAAACAAAATTTTGAAGAAGACGGAAATAGTGATGCTAACATATTTTTGAGTTCCCTATCGCCCATTCCCCTAATGTTACCGGACAAAATTGTATGGCAGAACATCCAGTTTTGATATTGCAGGCAAATACGGATTCGTTAAGTGAAGGAAGATAAAGATATTACTATTTAATTCTAAACACGCATAATTCCTTCAAAATTTATTAAATAAATAATTTATGAAAGAATCATAAAATATTGATTGCATAAAATATTTATTTTCAAAAAATATAATATTCTAAACAGATTACCATGGGGAAAGCATATCCATATAGCTATTTCACTGGTGGTTAACGATTGTGGATTTTTTAAGCTTTCTGAATAAAAACCCAGATTCTTGTGCCCAAAATTTAATAAACCAAATGAGAAATTGATAAAGTCTAGAAAGCAAGAAAAATCCAAATATCTAAACAAAAAAAAACTTTACTTCTTCTTTCCATTTTTTTGTTTCGAAATTTCGATTTTTCTTGTAATAAACTTCTCATTTGGTTTATTAAATTTTGGTCAGAAAGTTTGAAAATAAATATTTTATGATTCTTAAATTTAATAAATTTTGAAGGAATTATGCGTGTTTAAAAATAAATAAATCTTATATAATACAATTCCAAATATAATTTTTATAATTTTTATAAAGTAAAGATATTACTAACAAAGAACTTGAATTTATTGAAAACCAGGTAAATGGTTTTTCTCTATCACGTCAGGTTTTCAAAATATAAAAAAAGCGTTTGTTGGATTTTTCCATAAAAAATTATTATTTTATTTAAAAATCAGAGCTTTCAAAAGTGTCGTTTATATTTCGTTGGTTCAGTTTCACGTATTAGAGTCCAGCAATTGTCTCCCAGCATACTTTTATCCCATAATCCTTGATAGTTTCTTTCAATTTTCATTAAATCTTGATGGGCGCGCTTCCCTTTTTCATCGCTAGCAGCACCTAGGTTTCGTGGGAAAAAATCTAAATGCGAATGAAGAAAATGTATTTTGAGTGACATTCGTGCACCCAGTTCATGATAATTTTTCAATAATTCAGCAACAATTTGTCTGTAGTTTTCACTCTTATTGTTTCCAAGAAAACTTTTCACGATGCACTTAAAAGACTCCCAGGCTGCATATTCTTTATCAGATAAACATTGCAAAAAATTATAATCATTCATAAGCTTCCTGATCTGAGGGCCAACAAATATCCTTTCTTTGATTTTAGCATATGAAATTTTAGGAAAAACTTTTAACAAATATTTAAATGCTGCACAATCTTTGTCCAGAGCCTTGACAAAGTTTTTAAAAAGGCCCAATTTTATGTGCAGCGGTGGAAGAAGAACGTCATTTGGAATAATTAACGGTTTATTTGAAATATTTTGTTTTCCTGGTGAATATTCAGTCCTTTTTGGCCACTCTGTTCTGACGTAATGATGAAATGTAGCGCGACTATCCCATAGACACATTGCCATTGCCAGCGTGCGATAAAAAACGAACTGGACGTGAAGGCCCAAAATTTGATGCCAGATTCGAATTCAGCGCACCCAGATTAGCTAAAAAAAGTGCTTCGTTTCCACAGTCAAAATTTTTTGCCTAATTTGTTGGCCAGTGTTATTAAAATGATTTTCAATCTGAATCCAATTAAAACCTTTAATTGGTGAAAATGTTTTATTCTGTGAGTCGGCAACGTCGTTAGTAGTGTCGAACAATAAAAAAATGTATATTTGTAGATTAGTAAGAATAACAAAATTTGTGATAGTATATTGTTAATTTAATTTACTTAACTTTTTATTATAATTCTTGTATTATAATAACATATCAGTGTCATTTGAAATAATAAAAATATAATAATGTTATAAAAACTTCCTTATCTTCTTCCGAAATACGTTTTCGCCAAAGCTGACTACATCTAACAATAATCTTAAAATTTGATATGTTTACACGATATATTGACGTTTAAATAAAAACAAATAAAATGGACTGTTAAATACTATCGCAATATAAGGTTCTGTGCCGTTATACACTTCCTATTTAGAAAGAAGGAATAATTAAAATATTGTTTTTTTTTTTTTTCTGTTATATACTTTTTATTCCTTAGAAGATATTTTAGAAGATCCAATCCTTTCTATGCTCTGTAACGTTCGTTAATGCTTAAATGTTTACTATATCTTCCATACAATATGACTAATGTCTCAGCAAAGAAGTAGAAATATGAAAGATAATACTCGTACATTATTAGCTTCATTTAAGCTCAGAAAAAAATATAATAAATTGTGCAACACTTCACAAAAGGATAATTAAAGTGTGGTCACTTAGGCGGAAGATTTATCTGTTAATCAAATATTTAATTTAAGTTAAACTGCTCAAAGTGACATATTCATATACCAACTATTGTTTGTTTGTTTTCGTTTATTTTATTTATTTTTTTTTTTGCAATGACTGGTATAACAAAATGTGGATATTTAATTTATCTGTAATTTTTCGTTCATTAAGTCCAATTATAATCCATTTAAGTGAAAATGAGAAAAATCGCTCAAACTTAGTTTGATGTTATTAGAACAATAAACAATTATGAATTGACGTCAAAAACCATAAAATTCAAAAATTTGCGAAACTATATTTCCAAAGAACTAAAAATAATTGAAAAACATGTCAGGAGACTTTATGCGGCTGTGTCGAATCTTACATACCCTTTATTGTAATAAAATTTATTTGGTTCAAAAGCAGCAATAGTATAAAATATATAAAAAAAAATTATGAAATGTATTTGCCCTAGGAAATCGCAATATTAAATGAACCATGTTTTTCATCGTTCACTTTGAATAAATTTATAGTTCTTCTGGTTGCTTCTGGAGCAATTTTTTAAGACTGCATGTACTAAATATAAAAAACCGTTTTGTTAATTTTCATTATCGAAATTTTCGAAAGTACATTTCATGCACCGAAATGGCTGCGATCTTCAGAAACGTAATTTAAACATACCCATCGACTCCGCTAGTAATAATATCACTTATAAATATTTAAGCAATAACAAGTGGTGGGACAAACATAAAATTACCTACACCGCCTGTAGCGAAGAGTATAATAAACGTGATAATGAAACGAGACATAAATAACAGACATATTAAAAAATTTAAACAAATAAATAAAAGCGCCGAAAATTTTTTTCTTTTTTTTTGTGATTAATTATGTCACTTTTTGCCGAAAGAAATTAAATTAAAACTTTGCGTTTAATTCAAAGAGGAAAAAAACAGTCATCATCATCAACAATAAATTTAGATTTTAGTTTGCGCACTTGCAAAACATCTCTTATTAAAGAGCTTTTGGGGCCAAACGCTCGTTGTTAAAATTTTATTAAATTTTTTGTTAAAACTTTATCGAATATTTTTTGTAAAAATTTTATTGAAAAATTTTGTACAAATTTCATCGAAAATTGTTTGTAAAAATTTTATTGAAAATTTTTGTAAAAATTTTATTGAAAATTTTTGTAAAAATTTCATCGAAAATTTTTGTAAAAATTTCATCGAAAATTTTTTGTAAAAATTTTATCGAAAATTTCTTGTAAAAATTTTATCGAAAATTTTTTGTAAACATTTTATCGAAAATTTTTTTTTAAATTTTATCGAAAATTTTTTGTAAAAATTTTATCAAAAATTTTTTGTAAACATTTTATCGAAAATTTTTTGTAAACATTTTATCTAAAATTTTTTTATAAAAATTTTATCGAAAATTTTTTGTAAAAATCTTATCGAAAATTTTTTGTAAAAATTTTATCGAAAATTTTTTCTAAAAATTTTATCGAAAATTTTTTCTAAAAATTTTATCGAAAATTTTTTCTAAAAATTTTATCGAAAATTTTTTCTAAAAATTTAATCGAAAATTTTTTCTAAAAATTTTATCGAAAAATTTTTCTAAAAATTTTATCGAAAAATTTTTCTAAAAAGTTTATCTAAAAATTTTTCTAAAAATTTTATCCCAATTTTTTTCTAAAAATTTTATTGAAAATTTTTCCTAAAAATTTTATTGAAAATTTTTCCTAAAAATTTTATTGAAAATTTTTCCTAAAAATTTTATTGAAAATTTTTCCTAAAAACTTTATTAAAAATTTTATGGAAAATGTTTTGCCAAAATTTTTTAAAAAAATTTTTCTAAACATTTTATCGAAAATTGTTTCTAAAAATTTTATCGAAAATGTTTTGTAAAAATTTTATTGAAAATATTTTGTTAAAATTTTATCGAATATTATTTCTAAAAATTTTATTGAAAATGTTTTCTAAAAATTTTATCGAAATTTTTAGTTAACATTTTATCGAAAATTTTTTGTTGAAATTTTATCAAAATATTTTTATTAAAATATTATCGAAATTTTTTTCTAAAAATTTTATTGAATGTTTTTCGTAAAAATTTTACAGAAAATTTTTTGTAAAAGTTAGGATTTTCTTGCATTCTATATTGCGTTAGAATGATATTGGGGGGTCATATTGACTCTCCTAATGCGCCTATTGACTGTTCCTTGATCCGAGTGGAAACCCTGTTGGTATATCATACATATATACCTCTATATGTATTTCTTTCTCTAAAAGTCTTTAATACAAATCAAAGCAGAAAAACCCTAAACCTCAACCTAAAACAAACAAAAATAGCACCTGGAAAAATAGCGGGGTGGGTTATTGATCCAGCGAGATCTGTATGCACTCCATGTAATCGACTGACTAATATTTATTATACAAAAAAAAAACCAAAAAGAGAATCTTGAGCGTATTTTTTCGCCCACAGCCTCGAATGCAATGGACAGATGTTGCTGAAGTACATTAACGAAATTTTTGAAATTATGCCTCGCAAAATGGTGGCCTTTAATTTTCTGTATCTCTTCTGGTGCCTTGTCAAAGTTGATTTCAACCCAAGCACAGACGGACAGATAGACAGACATTGCTTAATCAAATTCTTTATGTGTAAGGATTCAGAATATATGTAAGTATATATGGAGTCGGATATGAATATTGTAGAAATTACACACGCAATGAAGAACTGTCTCTAAACCAGGCAGAGGTAGTACCATGTCCAATATACCTTAGATATAATCTTATGGAATATGATGGTAAAACATAATATTAAAACCATTCAGATTGTAATGTACAATATGACAGGGCTGTATATTAATTAAGATAAATAAATACCACTGGGAACATTCAGTAACATTCAACAAATGATAGGAGTTATTATTCCAAAAAGGTGAGTCCCAACTATCATAATTATTTAAACAATCAAAATTTTTATTGAGCTTTATACTTCAACAGAAATGGTGATTAATTTTTTAAACAAAAAGCAAAAATTATTTATTATGTCAATGTTGTTGACACAAATTGAAATATTTAATTTCAAAATCATAAAAGTCAAGTGTATACAGCACTGACATGTTTATAAGGCAAAATCTCATTCGTTTTCTATCAAACCCAACCGTACCCAGTTCCATAATCAGCACTTCATTATATTTATTTATTTATTTATTTATGTATTGAGTTTAATTAGTAGGAAAAGGTATTTTTTGATAAGTTTAATAAATTTGTTAAGTAATTTAAAAAACAGATATTAAGTTTAGTGATAATCACATACTTTATCATTTCACTGCAGAATGTGAACAACTAACTACGAGTATCTCAAGTGGCTCTTATTATTTTCATTTTTTTTGCAATTTTTATTACCAATTTATTTTCAGTTTAGGCAAAATTTATAAGACCTTAAATGACAGATGTCCGAATATGACTTTTCAGCTGATAAAAAAACACTTAATAAGTATTTTGAAAATGTTAATCAGTCTAGAAAAGGAAATTGTGTTTTAAATGAATTGAACTGATAAGATTAGGCTTGTTTTATTTTCAAGTACCTAGACCTTAATGTCTTAACGTATCTTTGACATAAAAGAACTTCAAAGATAAAGCCAATCTTGTGATACACTTCAACGTTTCTCATTATTAAATCACGTGTATGTTTTAGCAATTAACTAAATTTTTCATTTGTTTATACAACCTGTTTGGACGTATTATATAGATGCTACAAGAAAGTGGTAACTATTAAAAATACTTAGAGGATTACACTCATACATTTCTATTCATTAAAATTTTATATATTCAATAGTTCACGAACAAATAGTTTATGATTTCAGGAGCGTGACACGCTTCCCAGTGGAACAAAACTAATGATCTTAAATTCACTTTTTCCACCAAAAAAAAATCACTTTTTCACCAAAAACTCACTTTTTCACCGAAAGGTCACTTTTCGCCAAAAAGATACTTTTTTACCATAAAGTCAGTTTTTATCAAAAAGGCATATTTTCAACAAAAAATCACTTTTTACACCAAAAGTTACCTTTTCCATGAAAAAGTCACTTTTTTCACACAAACTTACTTTTTTCTATTAAAAGTCACTTTTTTTCATGAAAAATCATTGCTTTCCAGAAAAAGTAAAAAATTTCATGTTTTCCCAAAAAAATCGCTTTTTTAGTTATTCCACAAAAATTTACTTCATTCACCAAAATTCAGTTTTTTCCAAAAAGTAACCGTCTCAGCAAAAAGTAAATTTTTTACCAAAAAGTATCTTTTTCATCAAATAGTCACTCACCAAAAAGTACATTTTTTCAAAAAAGGATTACTTTTCCACCAATAGGTCACTTTGTTCGACCAAAAAATCATTTTTTTCAACAAAAATCATTTTCTTCCACCAAAATAAAACTTTAACTTTCTCCAAAAAGTCACTTTGATTACTTTTTCTTAAAAAAAATTTGTTTTCCATCAAAATATTAACTTTTCACCAAAAAGTTAACTTTTCACCAAGAAGTCCGCTTTTTCCCAAAAAATCCACTTTTTCACCAATCATTTTACTTTAACCAAATAATCCACTCTATTATCAAAAAGTTTGGTTTTTCAACAAAAAATTTTCTTTTTCGTCAAAAGGTCACTTTTTTTACCAAAAATTCACTTTTTCAGCAAAAATAACTTTTTCACCAAAAAGTTCACTTTTCACCAAAAAGTTTACTTATCACCAAAAATTCACTTTTTCACGAAAAACATTTTTCAGCTAAAAGTAGCTTTATCACTGAAAAGTCAATTTTTTACCAGGATTTTTTCAACAAAAAGTAACCGTTGTTACTTATCACTTTTTTGTACAAAAAATACTTTTTCACTACACTTTCTCAAAAAACGTCCTTTTTTCACTAAAGAGTCACTTTGTCATCCAAAATATTCTTCACTAAGTAACTTTTTCCACATTTTTACTTCATTAAAGCTTTTTTACCAACAAGCCATGTTTTAATAGAAAACAAATTTTGTAAAGGTCTCCCTATAAAGGTATTTTTTTTTTTCAAAAAAGGCTCACATTTCCTTGAATAAAGCATTATTTTCAGAGTATTTTGTTTCTCCGAATATCGTCTGTTTAAAAAAAAAAATAAATATTTTATTTATAATTTTTTGTAGCTTCTGTTTTTCTGTACTTCTTTTTTATTAACAAAAATTTCTGATAAAAACAATAATGACTCAACTTATATAAACAAAAATTTTTGTCATTATCGCAAAAAACTTTGTAATGTGTTGTAAAATTTCTTCACTGTGGAAAATCTCCTTAAAAAGTTTTTTTTTTGCATCTTCTTAATTTTTAGATATATTTACTCGAATCTCCAAATTATGCCCAGCAGAAATAATGAAATCTCAAGCAGTCAAAATTATATTTTTAAACATTTTTTAAATATATAAACCATTAACAACGTTAAACACAGTTTTGTGTTTAAAAATAAAAACCAATGATAAACTTGTAATTGGTTACCTTTTTATGGCAAATGTTAAACACAAAGTTAATGTTTGGTTATTTTGGGTAATAAAATTCAGACACAGTCAAATGTCAATCGACTTATACTGCTGGTGCCATTTTAATATCGCTGGTACTTTTAACAAAATGTTGACGTTGCCATGCATGTACAATTATAATAAAAATAGTAAAAGTAATGATAATAATTATTATTATTATCATTATTATTATTATTATTATTATTATTATTATTATTATTATTATTATTATTATTATTATTATTATAAAAATAATAATAATTAAAAATTTAGAATAATTCTTTCAAAAACCCTACTTTCCAACAGGCCCGTTGGGTGTGGACTCTAAATTAAAATTTCAATATAAGCTTAACTTAAAGTAACTTGAATGTGGTACCCTATAATTTTTTATTTTATTTAATTTAATTAATTTTTTGCATTCCTCAGGCTGAGAGAGTACAAAAGGAACCCGAATAGCATTTACCAGCTGGTATAAAAAGCTGTCAGCGTCAGCCGAATTTTTCGATTAGGTTAAGATCTAGTCTTAGCCACTCCTTGGCTACAATCACCTGAGAACTAGAACATTCTCTAACTATTTGGGTTCGTTATCAAGCTGAACATTTTTGTTTTCTAGTCTTTAATTTTTTATTTTACACGAGGTAAAAAAACGTCGAAGTGCTCTCGAATTATTTCTTTTAATTTTATATCTGATTTGCTTTAGAGTTTTTATTATTTTTAATAAGTCATTGAACTTTTGAATAATCGGAAATTTTTTATTAATTGTTCAAATCTATTTGACAAGTGCAATAGGTGTTGTAAAAAAAGTTTTTTTGTTTTTGTAAAAGAATAACAACAAGAGTAAAAAAGTAAATTTTATAGAAGAACCGCTTGAAGTTTTTTTTAACATAATTTACAAGTCTTAAGTTTTCAGATACAAATTGTACCAAAAGTGGTATAATTGTACCAAGTTTACCAACCCTGTTATTTATGTTGTTACATAACCTGCTAGGGAGATCAAGTGGATTTTTATTGTCAAGAAAATGTTTTCCCTTAATTTTTACCGTGTTTTGATTTTGTTTCTCCGTATTGCTTAGCCTAGTCTACAGCCTGTGATTTAATCCCACAGTTTGTTAAAGTAAAAAAAACACAGTAAAGTGATCTACAAAAAAATTAACTCATTGACATCGAACAAATCGACACAAATAACAAAATATGTTTTACAACTGATAATTACAAAACAAACCGACTAATACTTACAATTTAATTTCATTTTTTTGATAAGAAGTTTATAACAATTTTATTTTATAATTTTGCGTCATTTTAAATGGACTCTACAAGACCCGGTAGTTCTGGTGAGACATATGACTAACGATACTGTTCACTCATTATCATTTTTTATTGTTTCATCAATTTCTACTGCGTAGTAAATGAGTCCGTTTTCTTAATTAATAACGTCACCAGTATTTGCTTGTTTGATGAGCTTGATAGAATGTATATGAAAACGGATTTAGCTACTTTTTCACTCTTAAATAATCTTATTTTTAACATATTGTCAATAATTAATCACCGTGGGTCGCATGACATAGGCTTGTTGATATCGGTCAGCATAGGAATTTTTATTTTTATTTGTGTTACGGAAAATCTTTTAATGATTTCTTTTAGTTTTAAACTGGGCCTGACGAAAACAAAAGAACAAATTACCTTGGTAAAACTTTTATCAAGCTTTACGACAGAAGTTGAGATAGTGAGAACTCCTCAGCAGGAGTTTAAATATTTCATAAGTCTTTCAAGGCTCTAGAATATCCGTTTAAGGGATAAAAAATAGCGATAGACGGATTTACAATTAGGTGTGTTTTTTTGTAGTCTTAATCTGTAATAGACCATGGTAAGGTTTAGTTATGTTAAGTTAAGAAGGGTTATGCCAGAAATGACATATCCACTCGGAGTGCTGATTTAAATGATTTACACTTGCTGTACCTAGTGATTAACAAAACTGAATTATTTTAATCTAAGGCCTAATTACGGCATTCGATATCGAACGAAATTTCCATTTAATTTCTATTAAAATTTCGATCGATATCGAAAGGCGTAATTTGGCACCTGTTAGTTTAACCTACCGCATAATAAGGCGGTATAGAACAAACATATTTTTCAGGTTTTTTTTCTCTTAATTTTTCAACAAAGTTCTCCATTTAGCTTCAGAGTTGCACTTTACCCAGCGATTCTCCAACTTTTCCAAGCCCTCCGTAAAGTTATATTTCCAAGGTCGTCAAGAGAGGCTTCTGCTGCAGATATTCCTCATTATTTGTACCAAACCTGTCCCCACCGAACCAACTTATCTAAAAGTTGCTTGAAGTCAAATCTGCAAATCCAGTAAAAAATTTGAAGATGTGTAGTTTTGCCACCATATGTATATTTCAAATGTCTTGTCAACGGTTGTTGTCAAACACATCATATTAGTGTTAAGTGTATAGTACCCATGTTAATGTTTTTTCTAAGTCAACATTATTGTTAAAGCATTTGTTACTCCCGTCCACCTTAGACATAAAATGATAAACATTAACACTAACATCATATTGGTGTTAAGTGTTAATGTTTTTTCCACGTCTTAACATGGTTGTTAAAACATTTGTTATAAAAGCTGTTTTATAACATGACAATTATATGTTGTTGTTATATTTTAGTTTGACAGTTTTATTTTCAAACTGTTTCTCAACAGTAATGACATAGACACGTATTCGCCACCTATGACAACATGCACAATTTAATTCCGTTGCTCTGCCGGCGTCATGTGTCCGTTTTGTTCAAATTAATGGCTAGTGAAGACGGCCTCTTAGTAACCGTCATATTCCATTTATCTAGTCATATTCCATTCTCATTTCCGGTAAACGTATTTCTTTTTCGATTTGTTTCATGGACAAGAACCTCCGTCTACAAACAAAAGTCAAACATCATATAAAAAAATATTAAATAATGTTTTTTTTTTTTTATTTGCAGTTTGACTTTTGTTAGGACATGTTAATGTCGAATGCAGACGGGGGTTACGAAAATAGATGAGGGTGCACTGTTGGAAAACCAATTAAAAACAAAAATTTGTCGAGTATAGCTTTTTTAATGTCATGACTGAGTATGAGCATAAGACTTAAACCAAAGTTTAAACGTAAAAAGCTTAGCATCTATTGATACTTAATTGTCCCTTAGTAATCTGAGAAGTAGACAATATTTTTATGATGCTCAGGTAAAAATATTAAGTCGCTAAACTAGTTTGAAGTATTATGGAATGCAGACAACTGGATTGCAGACGCTTTAATTTGTAATTTGTATTATAAGAACTAGTGTTAGCATGGCTGTTTGTACTAAAGAGCAGCCAGAGCATGTGTTGTGTTCGTTTGAGTGTTAACGTATGAACTTACAGATAGAATTGTTTTTAACTGAGTAGATTAAAAATTAAATTCACAAAGAATAAGAGCGGTTGGTTGGCCTGCTGTTGTTTATAACAAATAGCAGCAACAGCAATCTCAATCTCAACAATAAACAGCAAAATAAAATTGTGTATAATTTTGAAACATTCATACTTGCGGTATCAGTCAATGTCTTGATCGAAGGGTGTTAGCGCGTATATTGTTACTGGTGTTTATTTCTCATTAATACATTTTTTGTTTTAACTTAATATATTTCAGTTAATATTTAAGGTTATTTAAAAATAAAAAATAAGCGAATAAGAAAGCATATTAGTGATTTTTAATTAAAGGCATTGTGTCGCAAAACTGCTGCAATTACGGTAAATTGCTTAGTATCGGAAAAATATTAGGATTTCAAATATTTGTAAAGAAAAATAAAAGTGAATCCTGTTAGTTCTACATAGTAGCGGCCCCATTTAAAGGGGCTTAAATAAAGTCGCTTTTAGTTTTAAAAAAATAAGTGAAATAAAGGGAAATTATATTTAAAAAAAAAGATATTAATACAAAACCAAAAGTAAAAAACATAACTATTTATTTGTATCAGCGGTATATTAATTTATGAACGAATACATTGAATTGTAAGTGATTTATAAATTTTGTTTACAAATAATATAGATTATTATTTTTATAAATCTTTTAAAATATTATTTATGTATATGATGGTGTTGAAATTAATAAAAATCAAATGAAACGTTTCAAAATTAAATTTATTTAACTTAAAACTACTGCTTAAAATTATAGCACACTTTACAGCACTACTGTATTTTTTGCCAATATAAACAAATTTTTTTTATTCAAATTTCGTTACAATTAAAAATATCGAAATTTCAAAATTTCAAAATAATACCTAATCTTATACATCATGCAAAAAGTGATTTAAAAATTTAGCAGTATTTTTTCCAATTTCATTGGAACAACTATTTATAACATAACAAAATGACTGAATACAAAGAAATATTTAAACGAGCATAGGTAGTAGAGAAATGAGTTTGCAAAGTTTTTTTTTCGAATTTTCTTTTTTAATCAAATTGATGAAATCAAGATTTTTAGTAATATATTATTGAATTTATTTATTGAATCACGATTTTTTAGAGAGATTTCAAAATTTTTACCAAAAATTCTTGATAGAATTTCGAGTTTTAATTTTACTTTTTACAATTTCAATTATGCAATTGGTATATAAAAACCACTAATTAAAATTATAAATTTATTATAATAACAAGTAAGAGTGCTATCACCACGGTGATTTTATTCATACAGACATGTACAGCATTATCCATATTGTTGACTCTTTACATAAATTAAAATTAGTCCTATGATAAAAAAAACTCATTATTCATGCCTTAAAGAAATGAAAGACAGCGGCTACGCAATTAAATGAAAACAAATTTCAATTATTTAATATTATGCTAATTACCCATAATGTTTTATAATAAAAATGCAATTTATTTGTTGGGGGAAAGAGCTAGTCTCTATACGTATTTCACTCAGGAAACCTTTTTCCTAATTTTAGAGAAGCCAAAAATACTCTATAAGTAATAAAATTCTACAAAACACAATGAGAATTATGCATGTTAATAGAATAATATTACAGAATATTAAAGCTTCAACAAAACACCAACAAACAAACCACGTTTTTATTTTTCCTTACTGTCTTTCTACAATTGGATGGTTTTTTGCCATCTCTGAATGCAGACGTAAGGTGTGATGAAAAGCATACACAAGTTAATTTTGTTCTCGCAAGAGAATCGAAAAAAACAAGTGTTGCCAAGGTTTGCACAAGCAGTTGCATATTTAGTTATTAATAAAATTTCGTTGACTACAATTTTCACCGTGTAGTCAGCTACTTAATAATATTGAAGTCGACAGCTACGTCGCACATAGGGGTATTTTGCCAACCTTGCCGGACATTTCTTTTTTGGCTTATATTGCCTCTAAAAATTTACTGAGTGCCCCTAGGGCACTCATAGGCTGTCAAAGCTAGAAAATAGGAAAAATCGGACCAAGGAGAAAAAAGTTCCCCTTGGAAGAACTAATCCTACCTCTGAAAAATTCAAGTTTTTTTTAATTTTCTTGTCATTTTGTTTAGCAATTACAACTTTTAAGGTCCAAGAATGTTCAAAAACTTAAAGTTGGACTCAAGAGATTCTTAAATGCCATTTTAAGCTGCGCCTCTTTTGTGGGCGGTTAAATAAAATATTATTTGAAAAAATAATGCAATTTTTCAAAGGAATAGAGATTACATACTTCTTAAAACCATAAAAAATTATTTTTTGGGCAGGGGGAGGTATTCCTCCAATCCCACCCCCAAAACGTCCCTGTGAAGGTAATAACAGTGTTATATGTAATGATTTAAATAAAAAACATCTACTTTCAGTTATTAAAAACCAAAACATTTTATGAATATACAAGGGTTTCTTACTCGTATTTACCTATCCAAGATAAGAAAAAACATAAAAAGGTAAAATTTTCAAAAAATCCCAAAAAAAATGGCGCAAATATGCGCAACGTTTTTTTTTACAGCATAAAAGAAGAAATCGTAAATTTTGTAGTGATATATAACATTTTTAGGATCGCGATGGAGATCACTCTTAAAAAGCTTTTCATTTTTTTTTTTACCAAAAATTTTACGAAAAAAAAACCTTTTTTTAATTTTGAACAAAATTTGTTATCATTAAAAATTAAACAAAAAAATTCTTAAAATTAACATAAGTAGCTACTAATAAACCCTTTCACAGAAAAAAAAATCAATACAAAATCTTTATTCGTTTAGCCACCAAAAAATATATTGCAAACCTCTCAAAATCGTTTAAATAAAAACGTATGCGATTTACTCAACTTTCCTGACTTTAACAGTGTCCCAAAATAACAAATCTCAAGCAAACGCCTTCACTATACAATGCAGAATTTTGTTGTCTGTCGAGCTGCGTACTTAAATTTTTACATTTCTCAAAATTAATTTTAGGCCTAATGTCCGACCAGATTAGCAAAACACCCCTCTGTGCATCGTAAACTCTGACATTGTTGTAGAAATACGTACCTATTTTGCTTTTATAAATTAAATAACCTTTTCAAACAATAATAAATATTTCCTCCAAATTGTATATGAATTTGCAATTTTTAATTTTGTGACATTTTGTTGTTGAATAAAATAAAATTATCGCATACAAAAATAGAAATTAGTCTAATTTGACTACAGCCCTAACGGTGTACCTCTGCTGGCTTCAAAATAATCGCTTATCTATTTTTTTTTTTAATATTTCGAAAGTTGTTTGTAAAAAATTTTTCAAAAGTTGTTTGTTAAAATATTTTTTTGCAAATTTTATGTAAAATTATATTCGAAAATTTTTTTCCAACATTTTTCTGTAAAAATATCTTTTTCAATTTTTTTTTTTGCATATATTTTTTAAAATTTTTTTTTTTAATTTTTTTAATCAACTTAATTAACTTCTCTATGTGCAAGGATCCGGAATATATATACTTTATGGGGTCGAAAATTAATATTGTAGAAATTACACACAGAATGACAAACTTATATACATATATACCATTTCCACCTGTGGTAAAGGTTATAAAAAATTATAAAAATAAAATCACCAAAATTTATAATTACACCAAAAAAATTTTCGCAAACAATAAAATTTCCACAAATAACTTTTTATTATAATATTATTATAATTTAAATTTTATCAATAAGATTAAAACTCACCCTAAAACCTATGTATCGCGTCAAATTTTTTATAAATTAAAATTTAGCTGTAAATATCAACAAAATATAGATATTCCAACACAATTTTTTTATTTTACCAAAAAATGTACCCACCACAAAACAATGTAAATTTCACCATCATAACAATTTCTCTAAAAATAATAATATTTCGACAACAAACCCGCGATTGTCCAAAAAACTAAAACACAAACAAATAAATTTTAATTTCTCAGGAATTAAATAATAAAATTAAAATTTAATATTGGTATTAAATAAAAACACATAAAACAAGAGGAAAGCTTGAGCTGGTGATAGTCTTCGTTCTTATCAACTGACGAAAGATGATTGAATAAAATTTTTGTATTCTAATATCTGAGTTTGGTGGGTTAAATAGATGATGTTTACAATTAATAACTACCCAAAGTAGATAGATACGAAGAATCCCGAAGAAATAATTGCATTACTTTCTACTAGTATCTAAAATAAAATGTTTCTAATTTTTCTTTAAAATTCACGTAATTTGTAAAAAATATTCTTTCCGATATCCGAATATTGTTTTTTTTTAAGACAACACAACCTGCGAAGCGTTTTGCTTGTCTGCAGAAAATACCCAGAGTCTTTGGCCGGAATCGAACCCGCAACCCTCAGACTGACAGACTAGCGCGCTACCAATCAGTCGATCGAGGCACTCTTTCATTCTATTAAGTATCAAGAGAAAATAAACGAACCTTACTTCAACCATTCATTTGAGGTTTCCCAAAATCTTACCATTTCACCAAAACATATTGACATTTCACCAGAAGCGAAACTTCTTAAAAAAAATTGAAAGTTCTACAAATAAATTTATATTTACCCTGAAGAATAAAATTTTCTGAAAAAAAAAATCAACCAAATCGAAACTTGCCAAAATGTCTGATTGTGAAAAAAATCCTACATTTTTCAAAAAATCAAAACAAGTCGATATAAAATAAGCAAAAAATCAAGATTTTATACAAAAATGAAAAATTCACACCAAAATGCTATAACTAAAGCTCGGTTGTCAGATCTTACAATATTGTGAGAAAAACGTCTAAGAATCGCATGAACTTACAATTGTTGTCTTGCACTATTGTGGGAAAAAGCATTGTCAGACTTCAAACTAACAATAATATTGGCAGATATGTATGTGACAATCGTGTGTCAGCACAATGTTAGGTCTGACAATATTGTAAGATCTGACAACCGTCTGTACTAAATTTCACAAAAAAAAAAAAAATATTCACCAAAAGTTCATAAATTCTCCAAGATATAAATTTTGCAGCAGAAAATCTAAACTTTACTCTAAAATCGAAATGCCAGCAATTAATCGAAATTTTATTAAAAAGATTGAGATTTTTACTTAAATGTTTTATAATTTATATAGATAGTGTTTGTTAGTGCTCTACAATTTCCAGCAGTACTTTAATTAAAAAATCACAACTTGTGCAAATTTTATAACGGCAGGTTGTGTCAAATAAAAATCTTTAATCTAAAAAAAAAAAACTTTTTTTGTTTTATTTCTATTCAACAAAAGCGCTTGAACTAATAATAAAATTTTATATCTGCTGGTAAACAAATAGAAATAGGAATTTGTTATCACTTGAATTAATTTAATTATTTATTTAACACTTTTAATTGCATGTGTTTTATTAACATCTATATTAAAAAAAAAAAAAAAATAATGGAAAATATGAAACAAAATAAAAATAAACTTTATGAAGTTATGATTAAATGATTTTTTCGATAAAATCAAAAAAAAATTATCAGTTAAATATGTTGGTAAAAATACTGCTAATTTGTTGTTTCTATAAAGTATTAATATCTTAATTAACCTTTTTAATTATTACAAAAACATATTATTACGCAAATATACGTCGTACTTCCAATTTACATTTATGAACTTGATGAGAAATATTTCCTCATCAACATTAAAGGCCTTGTGAATCATACAATACAATAAGTCTTATATAATCCATTTAATAATTTTTTCTTTAATGTTTTGTTTAACTAAAATATTGTAACATATTTACATTCATCTTTTACAGTAAAAATTTTATTTTTTTTCTTAAATTTCCGTACCCTTTTTTAACTTTTATAAAAGAAAATTTTATTTAGAGATTAAAGGCAGTAAAAAACAATCAACCCAGCAATCTTTATAAGTTTTCTAAAAAAAAAACGTTACCTAATATTTGCCTAAACGACCAGAGCAGATCAGAATTAGAGATGTGGTATATTTCTCCATTGCACAGTGGGGCAGAATCAAAATATTTTGGAAATAACTTAGCCATTTGTAAAGGGCTAGGCCGTTAAATCCAAAAAAGCATAATCATAGCAGAGGAGTATCTTAGCTTCAGCTTTCACGGTGGGCACCATGCGCTTGCCAGGGGCGGCGCTGTGTGGTATCAAACTTGGGTACATCGTCACTGCAAATTCTTTTAAAGCTTGGAATTTTTAAATGTTTTTTAAAAATTATACATGATCTCAAAAGGTCTAGTTAATACCTACAAAATGTCGGTCTAATCTGTAAATTATGTTTTAAAATTAGCGAGTTATAACCATTTTAAAATTTTTGATTATTTGATACCCTGGTCCAGTTTTTTTTTTCAAAATATTTTAAACAATTTTCAGTAAATTTTTAAAAATTTATTCCCATAGTTAGTGCGCAAAATTAAAAGTATTGTAGAAAAATATCAAGATTATATATTTACCGAGTTAAAAACTAAACGATTTTCAATTTAAAAATTCCAAAATTATTGAATTTTTGTGTATTTTAGCCTAAAAATGGCCGTCAATCTAATTTTTCATTAGAAAAAAATTTTCTTAAGGATTGTAAAAAATGTTATATCTTTTTGTAAGCTAACAATATGTACGTAGGTTTAAAATAAATTTCTAGTAAAATTGACCAACCTTGTAGATGATGGAGGTCCTTCTATTTGACCTATTTTACATCGTTTTTAACTCAGAAAAGATAAAATTCATTTTATAGAATTATTTACGGATTAAACCATAATGTTATATGTAGGTATTAACTAGAACTTTAAGACCATGTAAATTTTTTTTAAATCAAACAAAAATGCCAAGCTTTAAAAGAATTTGCAGGTGCGAGGTAACCAACTTTGAGAATACATAGTGCCACTCGCGGGTTGGTGGATGGTACCCACCGTGAAAACTTAAGCTATATTCATGCTAAACACAAATGGCTGAATTATTTCCAAAATATTAACATTCTGCCCCACTGTGCATTGTAGGCAGATAACTTACAGGAAACATTTTATATGTTTTCTTCTTTTGTTTGGCTTATTCTGATTAAGACCTGTAAAACTGACTCGTACCGGAAAAATGCAAATATTTAATCAAAATTTTATATTGAGGTGCTTAAATAGCAAAACAATTAAATACTTTCCTTAAAACAACAACAATGTTGATAATGTTAGTATTAAGAAATAAAAATGAACAAAAAATAAAACAAACAAATTTTAATTCTTCAATTGGATTAAAAACAAAAATTATGATGCTGTGAAAATGCTTTCATTAACCTTTTTTAAATATTTTTTATATTTTGTTGCTCTTAATTAATTTATAATTATTGCTTTATATTTCCACTTTGCCATAAATGTAAGAAGATTTTTGTAAGACCTTTGTTTTAATTTAAGAAAACTTTTTCATTGTCAATGTCGTCGTTGTTATATTTTGGTTTGACATTTTTATTTTCAAACAACACCATCTGTTGCTCAACCGTGCTATTGCTGTGCAATAAGCATTCAATCAACATTGTTGGAAAACAGAAAATTATGTTCAAACAGAAAATGACATAAACACGTATTCGCCACCTTCAACAACATGAACAAATTAATACGATTGCTCCACCGGCGTTATGTTTATGTCTTGTGAGCGTAAGGCTCTGTAATGAACAGTAATGTTATAATGTTAAATATAATAAATTTCAAAGCAAAATAGAGTTTCAATCGCTAAATAAGGCAGAAAGTAGCTAACATGACATCACTCTTACACAAAAAAACAATAATAGTTTGTTTGCATCTAACTTCCTTATCTAAAGCTCTTTCAAAATTGGATTTTCCAATTAGTAAGTCCCCTTTCACAATAGACAGAAACAGGGCAGAGAGACGAGATTTGTAGGCAAGGGGTTGAAGAGGTAGAGTGTCTGTCTTGTCTGTCTTGTTTATGTCCTATTGTGAAAGCATTAAGACAGAGCAAAAGAAAATTCAAAAATGTGTTTTGCTTTCTATAAAAGCCTTTAATACAAATCAAAGCAGAAAAACCTTACGAACCTAAAAATAAACACAAAATCGACCCTTGCTGGGGGTTACAGATCCCCCGAGATCTGTATGCACTTCTTGCGATTCACCTGTCCCGGTCTAATATTTATTTAACAAAAAAATGGCAAAAGAGAATCATTAAAACCGAAAACAAATAAAAACAACGTGAAAATATATAGGTGGGGTGGTTTTTTGCCCGCAGCCTCCAATGGGATGATCTGATGTTACTGAATTGCAATTCTAAAATTTTCGAAACTATGCCTGGCAGATTGATGGGCTTAGATTTTCTGTACCTTTTCTAGTGCCTTGGCAAATGACATTTCAACGTCAACACGGACAGACGGACAACTTCCCTATGTATAACGATTCAGAATATATATAACGTATGAGGTCGGAAATGAATACATATTGTATTTCCACCTGTGGTGAAGGGTATAAAAAGAAAAACAAGATTCAAATACATTGTTCAAACAAAATTTGGATTCCCTTAAAAACTAAAAATATTAGTGAAGGAAGATCGGCATTCGAAAATCGAACGAAAATCACTCACAAAAATACATTTCTGCTTTTGTTTTGTTCTCAATTGTACATTCAGGCGATTATTTTGTATGCGCTCTTCGTCATTTAAAAACTATTTGTTTTGGTTTCGTTTGTGTACAAAATTATTTTAAAAAAATTTAAAACGTTTGCGAAACGTTTTGTTGTTTTCATATACTGCTTTTTACAAAAAAAAAATCTTTATCAAAAATTACTTTTTATATCAAAAAGTCATTGAACATCTATAATTATTTCTTTTATTGATTTTTGATTATACGAAAAGTCATTTTCTTCAGAAATGAGTAACAAAATATTGTTCCGAAAAAATCTCAAATGTTTCAGTTTAAATGGGTTTTAATTACATAAATCCGATTATTTGTTTTGCAATTAACCATTTTTTATTCTTTTGTGTTCATCTATTTTTTTATTAGATGATAAGGAAATGTTTTTTTAGCACACTGTAACAACTAGATGCCAGACAAATAAAAACAACAGATAATGCTAATGAATGAGTAATTGTTTCAAAGGCCATAATATTCATTTTTTTTATGGTGACCAATAACAGGTAAAATTTGAAGGGGTGAGGTAATATTTAAAATTTATGATTGAGGTCATCCACAAAATGATAAGATGGGCTAAGAAAACAAATAAAATATTTTTTTTTTTTTTTTAATCAAAAATCTAAAAAAGTAGTCAGAGCATAACTATTTGATGTTTTGTCGAAGCTGAAATAATCAAAAAGATTCTTCATTAATCACCTAACTCTGATGAAACGAAAGTCATGCCCTTAAATTTAGATACTTGCTAATACTAATATTATTTAAAACTTTTAGGGTATTTAAATAATCGGGTTTGTGTTTTAGTTGGGCAAGTTAACAAATACATAATTGATCGAGTTTGTTAATAATCGGTTACTTTTCAATTAAGTGAGTGTTCCTGAATAAACGAAATTAATTTAAACTTTAATTTACATATCGGTAATTTCATTTAATCGGTAAATCAACAGAATTTAACATATTTATATTATGAAAAATAGTGAAAATATTTCAACATTTAAACAATTAAAAAAAATAATCATTTAGCCAGTAACGGATACGATGACAATTTGTACTAAATAAGAATTCTATGTTTGGTATTAATGAATATTGTGAACTCTTCGCCATAGTAATTTATGTTTCCGAGTTTCATGTGTACAGTTTTATTATAAAATATCTGCAGCGGCCTACGCTCGACTTTACGATACCTCATGGACACAGATATTTTTATGGATATTTTACACAAATAATAAAAGTCTAGCAAACTAAACTACCACTCCCCCCGTTTCGATTTTGTCAAAAAACTGTACAGCCCTCCATCTCCATTTACCAAAGGAGGAATTTCATTTTTATATGTCAAACGGTATGACTTGTAGAATATTCACAAAAATAGTGGACTACTCGGTTTGGGGTGTGTCAAGTAAACTACACTTCCCCATACCGACTATACCAAAAAATGTACAGCTCCTCCATCTTCATATACCAAAGACACATACTGAAATTCACTTTGATATGTTACGAACGGTAGCACAAAAATAGTGGCATAGTATTTGCGAATAGCGCTATCTGTTGCGCAATGGCAATCCTACTATCTGCTGTGCAATAAGCAATCAAACAACATTGTTGGAAAACAAAAAATTATGTTTAAACATAAAATGAAATGAACACGTATTCGCCACCTATGACAACATGCACAAATTAATTCCGTTGCTCTGCCGGTGTCATGTTTATGTTTCGTTCAAATTAATGGCTAGTGAAGACGGCCTCTTAAGTAGAGTGTGCAGAGAGACCACAGATTTTAAAACACACACACACACATGTAAAGTAAATAAATCCGAAAATAGAATGTGCAAAAATCTGTCTGTCTTGTTTATGTCCAAATGTAAAAGTTTTACGCAAGAGCAAAAGAGATTTAAAAAATGTCTTCCCTTTTTCTTTTCTAATGTAAAAGCGGTGTTAACACTACATATGTACGTCTTGACGAGCTATTGATTTGTTCAACCATTGAACAATTTCATGTGCGCACATTAAAACTTCTCGTGAAGACCATCGTTGTCTATGTCATGTTCTTGTTCAAACACCATTGTGAGAACATTTGTTCGCAAAACGCTGTCGGCTATCATTTTGCTATTCTACCAGCATTCAAGCAACGTTGACGACAAACAGAAAATTATGTTTAGTCAGAACATGCACATCCATACGTTTCTTCCACATAGAAGAAAATAATCGAATTTATGTTTCGTATTCTGCCGACGTTTTGCTCATGTGCAAGCAAAACATTGGCTCGTGAAGACGGTGTGTAAATGCGAACAGACGAAAGCCGCCGTTAAAATGACTTCCCTACCTATAGAGATATGAAAACCAAATAGCGAACTTAAGTATAACTTTTCCACCTGTGATGCAGAGTTCTACTAGAATTAACGCTGTAAAAACCATTGCAAGTGATAAGAAATATCGGTTCTGGCAGTTAAATTAATTACATTAAATCTTCCCTTTACTTACATGGCAAATAGGAAAGTACCTTCAAGGAATTTATAAGTTACAGAGAGCAAAATAGAAAGAAAATTAAATTACTCAAAAGAGCAATGTTCATCTTTTTTTCAAAAATACATCTACGTTGGAGAACAACGTGTTCAGTGTGTGATAAGTGGCCGCTAAATCAGTGTCAAGGAAATTGTGTAATACAAAAATAGAGGAAAACTTTAAATGTTTTACAGACATTAAAAACACAAGCTAATTAGCAAACAAAAAAATATTTGATGTTTTAATACCTTTGTTACTTCTACATCAATTGCATTTTAATTAAAAAAATCGAATTTATTGCAAATTGCAACTTAATTAATTATTCCAATAGTGTTCTTTTTTTACGTTCGTTGGATTAGGTTTTCTTGTTGTGCTTATGTACTTAGTTGTAGACTTTTTGTTTTCTTATTTGAAACCAGCTGTGCCCGCCATATCGTAGGCGTACCTGAGAATATTTTGTTCGCGTTTGCTTTGAAAATAATCCACAATCAATTTTAAGACTCTTACTTTTATAGCGATTCAGCAATGTTTTATATATTTACTTTATACAGAGGTACCCATCCCTCGATAAAATTCTAATATTTATATAAAGTTTTAATATAGCATAATATTAGCATAATATTAAACAAAATTTTCATATAAAATTTCTTTTAAAGTTGACTTGAAGTAGACTTTATTTCTTTTGCATAAGGGCAGTTGTGTTTAAAATATCCCGCTTTTAAAATTAAAAGGTGTTGTCAAGTTTGTAGTAGATTGTAATCTGTAAACTTATTTACTTTCACTACTTTTTCTCTATTTTCTCTTAAAAAAGAGATTTATATGAAAAAATATATGCTATATATATATAGATAATAAGGCACCGCCTCACAAAATTTTATTAAAATTCATCATGTAGTTTTTTTCTGATGCGAACACAGACAGACAAGAATTCTAATTTGGATTATTCGATTATTATTTGCAACAACAACAAAATGTTTCATGTACAGAAATGGTTCGGTTAAAAAATAAAATCAGATAATAAAATACGAGAAATTTTATTCCAGTAATCTATCGCTAAAGCTACCCTTTTGTATTTTGTGTTAAAGTAAAATCTACATCATCTTATATTTGTTGATGTTACAATCAGTCTTTGCTTAGTAGTGAAAGCTTTAAGCTCGATTTTAGCAAAAAATCGTGATCAAAAGTACCAAAGCTTTATTAAAAATTATTTTTTTCACCAAGTCACAACCTGAAATGAAATTTTACCAAAAAGTCAAAAATTCAACAAAAATATAAATTTACCAGAAAAAAATATTTTAAACTTCACTTATGAAATATTACCACAAAATCGAAATTTCACTAAAAAATCGGTTTATATATCGCAACATTATTAAATTTTACTGAAAAATCGAATTTTCATAAAAAAAATTGTCATTTTACACCAAATGTTAAAAATTTCAAAAACAAAATTTACTAAATAGCCTAAAATACTGAAAATTCAGAATCTTAGAAAAAAAGGAAATTTGATCAGCAATATTTCACCAAAAAACTATATTTCACCAACTTTTCTAGGATTTCACTATAAATCTGAATTTCAATGGAAACCGAAAATTAAACACCAAAACAGTTGTTTAATATTCCCATTACAAACAATGAAAATTGGAAAATAATAAATTTAAAGTTGATAAAATTCAACCACTCAATAATTTCTGTCAGTGCATAGCAAATCATCAGAAACTTGATATCGATATTAATTTAATAGTCGTCAATAGCATAAAATTTAGTAAATTCTAGTTATTTAAATTCTTCCTCATCTATTGTATTATTTAAACAATTTTGTATTAATTTTTGCAACAAAAAATTTAAAAAATTATGTATTTAATTAGCTTACAAATGTACAATGTTTTCATATTTGTGGGTGTAGCTTGACAGATGTGTCAATTAGTATATAGTTTTGTTTAGAATTTAGCTCCATTGAAAACAGGTTTAAAATAATTATACGAATATCGGGTATTTCAAGTACAAATATCTTTTAAAAAAGAAAATAAAATGAACTAAACGTTTTATTTTATTTTTCTTTTTATTAGAAAGTACCTCTCCCCGGTGCGCTTGCCAAGTGGCCAAGCTTTCACTCTTACTCAAAGTACAAAATTTCAATACTTTACCTATATATATATATATATATATATATATATATATATATATATATATATATATATATATATATATATATATATATATATATATATATGGGAATATATATATATATATATATATATATTCCCATGGTTCACGTCAAAAATATTTCATCTTATATGAGAGGTACGATGCCCACTGTTTTCTTCCAGCCAGATTTTTGCTTCACTGTGCTTATTAATGAGTGGGTTAGTCGTGCATAATTCCAACCTCTTCTTAAATTTTATAGTTCCCCAGACACATGATAATATTTTTTCACTTTGTAGGGAGGGTACCACGCGCACTTTTTCAAGTCAGCTGGTTTTTTCCCACCCTATGCCCATTAAAAAGAAAGATATTGACACAAAATTTCACGAAAATTCTACCCTTTATAGTCTCCAAGTAAAACGATGATAAAAATTTACTTTGTATGGGAACTACCACGCCCACTTGAAATATCAAAAAATAAGTACCCTATTTTACCCACCGTATATCTGGTAACAAACTAAAAATTCGACTGGTGTATGTAGCTATAACTTTCCGACAAACAAAAACCGTTTGTGTTTTATATACAACTAGCTATTCCCGGTGCGCTTCGCTACACCATCCACAAAAAATACAATAAGCACTTGAAAGTAAGCATTTGGCAATCTTTAACCCGAAAACGCACGTTATATCAAATTTAGAGTGGTTTGGTCTTTGGTTTCACGACAAAAGTTTTTGTATGCGAGGTACGACCCAATCTTGGTTATGCATATAAACACGATAATAATATGTTACCTTGTATGCAAGGTGCTACCTACGATCACTGCCCCAATGCAGTTTGTATTTGTGCTAGATTAAGCTTATTAGTACGGGGGTCACTCGAGAAAAGTTTAAAGACTCTTTGTATAGTAATATAATAATTTTTCACTTTGTATAGGAGGTAAAACGACCACCGCCCCAAAGCAGGGGTTGCTGATGCAAAACTCCAAGGCACTACCTATTGCAGTTCTCTAGAGACAGGATAATAATTATTTACTTTGTTATGGGGGTAACACGGTCATAACAGCCAATTCAGCCATGTGTTCTAGAGTATACACATGAGTATGGGGATTACTTGAACCCGCTTTCAAGACCATACCTATTATAGTTCTTCATATACACTATAAAACTATTCCAATCTAGTCTATCTTTCACTAAACTATGTATGTTAATATAGAGGTTACTGGTGCAAAATTTCAAGGTGCTACCTGGTACTGTTGCCAAGCAATACGATGATAAGTATTTACTTATTATGGAAGGTGCCACGCCCACATCGAATATCAGATATACCAACCGTATATCTAGTAACAAACTGTGAAAATTTCAGAAAGATCGGTTCAGTGGTGTAGGCAGCTATAGCTTTTCGACAAACATATAAACAAACACATTTTGTACTTTATATAGATATAAATGTCAGTCTAATTTATCAAGACTTTTTTGACGGTTTAAGGTTCTCACGAGGGACTCGAACGATATTAGCCTTAAGAATATTTATCGTTTCTGTATTAATCGCATAGCATCGGTCTTTAATGTTAACCCACATGGCCCACATGGAAAAGTATTAAGGTGTTAAATCGCAGCTCCGTGCCGACCAATTGACATCGCCAAAACGGCTGATAATACGATTAACGCACTTAATGCGCAAAAGATCCATTGTATGATGAGGTGCGTGACATTGTGCCCAATCATGCCAAACCTAAAAGTTACTTAAATTCTAATATTTTACTTAAGGACATAAAAAATCATTAATCATGACTCTGTAGCCCTCGTCGTTGACTAAAATTGCGTTTTCAGAGCATTTTCGTTTAAAATGCTTTGATAACTCCGATGCCAGCAGAGATATGATACTGAATGATAGTTAATATTTCGGACAAAATAAGTATCAAAATAACATATGATTTAAAACGATACCTGTATTTAGATCTCTCGGTTTTTAATGCTCCCTCTCATTTGCAATACACAAATAATTACGCCACTCAAGTCGTTATTAATTTATACTTATTTAATAATATTTATTGAATAATTAAAATAGTGATTAGTTAATAATTTAGTAAATAGACAAAGTATATAAATTAATATGATTTATAAAACTGTCATAATTTCAAACACAAAATAAAATTAAGAATAAATTATAAATAATCTCTGTGAAGCGGTAGTGGGGTCAAATAAACACTGTCGATAACAATCGAAATTTTATCGATAACGATCGAAATTTTATTACGACTATAATTAAATGGAAACTTCGATTGACATCGGCTGAATTTACCTCTCTACTTATTTTTCTAATTCGTCCGAGTTTCTATTTTAATTTCTAATTATGCTTAAAATCTGTCTTCGTTTAGTATTCGGTATTTCGCTTAAGTTTGATTGAATACCCTAAGCCAAAGTAGTTTAGATCGTAAATGCAAATAAATCAAAGTTTTTTTTTATAAACAATTTGCTGCAAATTGTATTTCACCTGGTCGAAAGAATTGTTGTACAAATAATAGCTAAACGTTCTGGTTAGTTTTAGATAATTCCGAATATTACTTTGTTTAGCTGGAAACAATGTTCAGCCTTACAATCTGGTTTAAGTCTGATTTTAGCCGTTTCAAAGTGCTGAGTAAACTTTTGCTGTTGCCAGCTGATACTAATGAGTTTGACATAAAGAATGCTAATCAAGGTTGCAACGGATTAGAAAATGCATTTTATACTTCTTGTTGTTGATTGCTTTTTCACTTTTTCTGTAAATTATTTCATTTAAGAATGATTAAGTTGCTTTGCTATTTATATTACAAAAGAATAAATTTTTAACGTTCAGTGTTTTTAGATTAATTAAAATAAATTCATTATATTATATTTTATTATCATTACAGACCTTGGACCATGCATACTTCCAGCGGTGATGATGAGGCTTCCAAAGATCCTCGGATAGGCGAACAAGATTTTACACAGCAATATACAGAAAATGATTTTGAAGGTAGGTTTTAAGTAACATTCTTAATCAGTGATGCCAATTTAGCTCTTTTCGGGCTAGATTTAGACCGTTTTAAGTTGCCCAAAACGCATAATATATTTTTAGTCCGCATTTTTTGCAAACTGACTCCTCTATTCAATATTATATTCAACACTGTCACAAATAAAATAGTAAAGGCCATCGTAATAATTCCAATAACTTTTTATAATTTAATTTTACTTTGTATACTGGTATAGAAAAAAGAGATTTCAATAATGAATTCCACCAAAACTCGTCTGCCTATAGAATACAGTATGATTTTTTATTATATGGATAGTGCTTGATGCACTTCATCTGTTGTTTTACAATGTTGAATGCATGTTCTCAATCCTGCTAAAATTAGGTACCATCATTATAAAAATTTCTATTAAATTTGAAGGGAAAATTCAAACAATGGTAACGCTGATTTCATCAAAAAGTATAATTGCAATTATTACTCTTTGTGTGTAACTCATTTAAAAAAATCCATTTCTTCCACGTTTCATCTTTAATATACGAAATACACACAGAAATGATGTATTTTTTAATTGCCTCGTCAGTATTTAAAAAGGAACATGGTTTTGAAACTAAGCTCTATTTGTTGCTCCCCCGTTTGTATCTAGCACAAGGATGGGATGTACAGCATATTCGTAATACGTACATATAACAAAACTATAACTTCAGATCTCCATTATATTAATCAAATTGTTTTATTACTAATTGTTTTAAGCTTGGGGTATTTTTTATTGTCTTTAAAAATAATAAAAAACAAGTAAGAGTGCTACATTCGTCCATGCCGAAATTTATATAACCTTCACCATAGTAATGTTAAAAATTTTCTTACTCTTTTATGTTTGCCAATTTCACAATAAAATACATTCAATTTTTACTTCTGTGATTTTCAACTTCATTATTACAATTAAAAAATATAAAGATTTTTTTAATTTTATTGAAAACATTTTATTGAAAATTTTATGTAAAAACTTTATCGAAAATTTTTGTAAAAATTTTAACACAAATTTCTATTGATTTTTTTTGTTAAAATTTTATCGAAAATATTTGTAAAAATTTTATTGCAAATTTTTTGTAAAAGTATCGCAAATTTTATGTAAAAATTTTATAGAAAACTTTTTGTAAAAATTTTATAGAAATTTTATAGAAAATTTTTTGTAAAAATTTATTCGGAAATTTTTTGTAAAAATTTATTCGAAAATTTTTTGTAAAAATTTATTCGAAAATTTTTTGTAAAAATTTATTCGAAAATTTTTTGTAAAAATTTATTCGAAAATTTTTTGTAAAAATTTATTCGAAAATTTTTTGTAAAAATTTATTCGAAAATTTTTTGTAAAAATTTATTCGAAAATATTTTGTAAAAATTTATTCGAAATTTTTTTGTAAAAATATATTCGAAAATTTTTTGTAAAAATTTATCGAAAATTTTTTGTAAAAATTTATTCGAAAATTTTTTGTAAAAATTTATTCGAAAATTTTTTGTAAAAATTTATTCGAAAATTTTTTGTAAAAATTTATTTGAAAATTTTTTGTAAAAATATATTCGAAAATTTTTTGTAAAAATTTATTCGAAAAATTTTTGTAAAAATTTATTCGAAAAATTTTACAGAAAATTTTTTTAGAATGGTTAGATATACTTTATGGGTTCGGAAATGAATATTGTAGAAATTACAAACGGAATAACAAACTTATGTATACCCTTTCTGCCTGTGTTATAAAAATTCCTCAATTTCGATGAACTGAAGAGTAATAGCACAGGGTGTCCGCGGAGAAGGTATACTACTCGCAGTAATTCCATTGTTATCGTGGCTGTATGCGATGTGCCATCGTCTTGTTGATACCACATGTTAATCAAGCCCAAAGCATGCAATTGTGTCGTTAAAAAGTTTTCAATCATATCACGATATCTCTCCCCATTCACAGTTACCGTTACGCCGTTTTCATTTTCAAAGAAGTAATGTCCAACGACTCCTCCTGACTAAATTACATACCAGACTATCTTTTTTAATGGATGCAAAGGTGACTTATGAATAATTTAAGTCACTCATGATTTTTTCATGAAAATCGGGGTTGTCATGGGCGATCTGTAACATCCTATTGGCATTTGTACGGCGGCGTAAATGGTCTTGTGGAAGAAGCTCTGGTGTCAACTGAATCTTAAATGGAAACAAATGCAAAATTGTGGCCAAAGTTGTACTTCAATATCAAAATATTTTGGTATTGTCCCACTGTGAACTGCAACCAAATACTCTCGTTCTTGGTTATAATAAAAAAGAAACAAGCATTACAAGACCAACCACCAAAAAATATTTCATTTTAATTGTTGGTTTTATGTAAATAATTTTATTTTACGGACAACAACCTCGCACTATTCAGTGTCGTAGTGTGTAAAATTTTCCATTAAACAAAAAATACAAACAAATTAAATACCTGCTAAACCAGACGTCACTTGTAACAATTTGAAACATTATTATTTTAATAAAGTTTGTTTCTCTTGTCCACGCACTGGTCCACCAACCAACCAACCAACTACTTAAAAAATAAAAATTAAAAAAATGTCAAGCGACAACATTTTTGTCAAAATGTTTTTTTGTGCGTACCCTGAACGTTGGAATGTGGTGTTAAGTGTTAAACATTATTTAAGCTCAAATTTTTTTATTCAAATTAGTCAAGTGTAATTAGAGGTGATCAAAATGACCTTGATAGGAAATTTAGTAATTCAAAGTGTTTTTGACAGAAAAACATTTGAAAAGTCAAAATACGCCAAATTATTTTATTTAGTATATAGGAGGATGGTCCCAGAGCGGGCGATTTTAATATAAACGCTACACTGATTGAAAACGTTGAAAATTCTACTATTTCGGTAGCGTGACAACACTACAATTGGAACTTATATTTAAGGCCAACTTGAAAACATGCAGAAATCTATCAAACTTTCCCCGACTAAAATAAGCGTTTTTAATGAACTGTATACTAATTTTTTATCATTCAAGTTGATATTGGTTTTTAATGATTGATTTTTTAATATTTTAGTTAAACACGAAATTAACCTTTTTTACGAGGGAAGTTAAAAAAGTCATGGAGTTTTTAAATTACCTCGTAATTTATTTCATGGTTAAAAATTCATCTATACGTCAAGGTGTGGACGCCCTTATTATTCACAGAATATTATTTTCAAAGGTTTTTTTTTTTAATAAAAACAAATTTAAAAATTTAAAAAAAAAAATTATTTTTATTTAAACCAGCTTATTTTTTAAGTATATTTAAATAAAACTGCAACATGACACATATCCATTACTTTGTGAATAATTACTTCGTAAACTTACTCACTCTGGTTTAAGCCAGAAAACATTAATGCCAACAATATTCATCAATAACATTTTACATTTATTTACATAAAACTATAATTTAATGTTAATTCATTCAGATTTTTATTTTCAAATTGGTAGGAGTGATAGACTTAATTAAATAAATAATTTACATTGCAATAATGGTTAAAAAAAATTACGCGAACACACTAAACAATAGCATTTTTTAATTTAGAGTCAAGAGCAATAGTGTAGTAACTCAAAAATTTTATATTTTCACTTTTTGCAAAAAAAATCGTTAATCGGTATCTATCTTTTATAAGAATATTTCGACCACTTTTTTTACAAAAAAAAGGATAATTTAATATTTGTTTATATCATCTAACATCTAATGTAAAATTAAAAAGTTTTATATCTTTACTGAAAATTTAAAACTTTTGAGTTAATACACTATTGTTGCACAAGTAAGTAAAGTGGTCCTAAGTGTACGGATTTATTTGCAAACATTAACTAAAAAAAATCTTCAAGGCGTGAAATTTCAGGAATAACAAAAAAGCTAACTATAATGTTTAAATTTATATTTGTTTTTATTCCAGGACATCGAGCTCATTCGGTTTATGTTGGTGTTCATGTACCCGGCGGTCGACGCCACTCACAGAGGCGCCGTAAACACCACCACAACAAAAGTGAGAGCAGTGGCGATGAAAGACAACCAGAGGTGGAAAGGCCAGGTAAGGAATCGGTTTAAATATATATCATAAAATAGCAGAGAGGAAAATCATATATTTCATAAATTTGATTTTTTTCCGAAATTATACGATTAATTTTAGTTGTGCTTAAAAAAAGGTAAAATTTGTTTACCTACAAAAATATAAGGATTATAACCAACAACTTGAATTAGTTAATAAATTCAAGTATTAAATGTTTAGACCATTTTTCTAGACCCATGGTACCCTACTTTAGTCCCTACAACTGAAAAATTTAGGAGGGTCCTCAATGGTTGGACAGGGGCATGGGAGAAAAAAATTGGTTTGTACTACTTCTCATTATTGCAGTTGTAATAGTTATTTGCTGACAATCCCTAATTTTTGACGCGATTCTCAAACTCAACGGCCGTTGCAAAAAGTTTGTAAAATTCGAGGACACCTGATCTAGTCTAGGCGAAATCAGGCTGGTGATATCGGACGTATTCTCGTTCAGCTATATGATTTCAGGCAGATTGCAGTTGGTAACTTAAACACTTAAACCTTGGGTACAATGCGCCTCCCAACACAAAAGAAGCAATATAAGCCACTAACATATTCGTATACCTTGTCAAAAAATTATAGATCTTACAAAATCCTTTTGGCTTTCTCTATTTTCAAATAAACCACAGCCATCAGTTACACTCCAAAGTCTCTTACCCATAACTGGACAGGAAAGCTGTGAGCAATTGATTTTTGTAGTATTAACGTATCAGTCTGGTGTGCCAATAAACTGCGGATAAGTACTTCTCTAGGAGGCAGAGATTTCTTCGATACGATATCCTGGGTTGTGCTTGCCGGATTAAGTCGGATCTGGCAAAACCAATTTATTTCCGAACCTTGTAAAAGTTGTCCATCTTATCCAGTTCATTGGCAAAGAACATTAAACAGAAAATGTTTCCAGAGTTTATAGGTATAAAACTCTAGTTAGGATAACTGGTCTCGAATAGGCTATTTAAAAGTGGCGATTTTGATGTGCATAATAAGGAGCGACCTGGCAAGACAAAGCAGGTTCAAGATGAAGAATTGGAGGCATTGACCAAGACTCGTCTTAAATGAAACAAGACCTTGCTGCTGGAGGTAACTCTACCAATAATTTCTAGATATATCCCTCTTGAAATATATGAATCTATTCGAAAACAGGAAGTTCGGATGTTGAAAGTCTATTTTGCATGTCTAAAATTCTACTTCAGCGTCATCGAATTCTAACTTGAGATAAAAAGTTTATCTGTTATAATAATCCAAAATTCAAAAAATCGTATGTGATTGCGTCCAAATTGGAACATCGTCACCAGCGCCGAATGACCATTACGGCAAGGTAGTGTATTTGGTGGAATCCGAATGGTGTCATATATGTATTTTAAGCTGTTAAGACATATAAGTACGATTTACCCGATTAAAAAACCGCTACGCTCTTTGAGTTACGAGTTTATTATTTTTCATCTTGACTATTCCCAAGCTTGAGTTGAGCGACCAGCGAAAACATCATGTGTGAGTATGTACATTTTAGTTTTTTTCTGCTTCTTTTCATACATGTGTGTGTGAGAGACTAGATTAGAGTGTTTGTTCATTTATGAGTGAAAAAAGAATTTACAATTTTTTTTAATTTTTTATAAATGAAAAGATCGTAGAAAATATTCGCATAAATGTATGTACGTATGTGTGTATATGTATATGCACATATTTTGTAAGGTACAGCTGCCGGTGTATGCAGTGACAAAGTGTTAGTGCAGAAGTCTCATTTATGAGAAATTTCCTAAATGAACACTCAATACAATTTCAACACTTATAAATGAAAAAATCATGAACCCTGATATTTCATGTGAAATTTCACTAGCTGTATAAATGAGATATTGCACCTTCTGGCTACTATTTGCTTCCTTCGATGCAGAATTCTCTAGCTGGAATACTCTTTACATCAAGAAGCTCTAAACACTTGTTTCTCTTCATTGCTGGTCTCACAAGATAAGAAGTGGCTTTGGAATAAAATCCATAAATTCCCAGAAAGATGGGACAATCTAAGATCTAAGTACCATCAACTGATTATTAGGCTAGCGATAGAATACGGCTACACAACTTTCATCTCTCTAAAGTGGAAATCGTGAAAAATAAATAGGTCTTGCCTGTTAGAGGCAGAGACGGAAGTATGCGTTGTATGTAAATATCCAGGTATTGAACTAAGGATCACATACAGGAAGAAGCTAAATGCGAATACTATGATGGATCGTGGTGAGATAGGAACTGGTTAATGCTATTGGCTATTCGATCACCAAAAATCATTAAAGCCCAAAGTAAATGGCCGGCACAAGACTGATCACTAAGAACTGGCGGAGTATTAGAAAGACGCAAAACATTGGTGCACTGCTAAATTTTCATTGCAACTTCTTTTTTATAATTTCTAAAAAAAAACTAGTTTATTTTAAGCAATTAAGCCTAATTTTATACTTCCATAAAATTATACTCTAATTTTTCTCTTCGAAATATTAGAACCCGAAAAAGAAAACGAAAAAGCAAACAGAAAATTTCGGAAAATTATTTAAAGGTTCTAAAGAAGAATTTAAACCAATTACTAGACATTTTATACAAACTAAAATATTGCAAAATTAGCCCCCCAATTTTAAATTAATGACTTGTAAATGTTATAAATTAATTAAATAAAACAATATATTTGAACTCAAACTTGAATTTGCGACAAACATCATTTGGCACGCAACTTAAATTGTGCAATTATTTACAAAAACAATAACAAAAAGAGCAATTATTAAATGCTTGGAAGGCAATAGAAAATTTTACCTTTAAATTACTGAATATTAACAAAGTTTAAGTTCAAATTGCTGTTTCTTTTCTTAGTTGCTCTTTTCTTTTATTACTTTCAGTAACCCCACCTGCTCAACGTGTACAATTTATATTGGGAGAAGATGCCGACGACGAAACGCATGTTTCGCATCCTCTTTTCTCTGAGTATTTAACGTTGGTTAAAGAGGGCGATGAAATAGAATGGAAAGAAACTGCCAGATGGATTAAATTCGAAGAGGATGTTGAAGAGGGTGGCAATCGTTGGTCAAAGCCACATGTGGCCACTCTATCATTACATTCATTATTTGAATTGAGAAGCCTGCTATTAAATGGCTCAGTAATACTTGACATGGAAGCTAATAATTTGGATTTAATAGCAGATTTAGTTTGTGAGCACATGGTAAACGCTAGAACATTGTCAGCCGAGTCACGTGATAAAGTTAAGGATGCTCTGCTAAGGCGTCATCGTCATCAGCATGAATACAATAAGAAAACTAAATTGCCAATTATACGCTCCTTGGCTGATATCGGCCGTAATCAATCATCTTCGAAAAGTAAGTTGTGTTCTTTTTTTTAAGCTTAAAGGAAAAGTTATAATTATCTATAAGGTGTTTTGATTTTAAAAAATAAAACACTTAAGAAAAAGCTTTTATCAGACAAAGTTCATTAACTTTCATTGATTGTGTTATTTAACAAAATATTCAGAGTCATTAACATTTTTCATTAATATTTATTACATTTAGACCCATAGGAAGTCTGTTAAGAATTGAACCATAATCTCACAGAAAAATGCACAAAGCATTTGTATTTTTGCCCATATCAGCCATGGATTTCCGGAAAAGTAATAAATAGAAATAAACAGTTATTAACTCTTTGTAGATCCGTTAGACTAACATCCTTTGTACTCAATTCCTACACAGAAAATAATATTTACACCAATTAAAAGTTTTAATTGGTTTCATATTAACGTTTAATTAAATAATTAATTGATTTAATTATTTATTTAATTCGGATTTTTTTTTGTTCTCTTTTAAACAAATATCTATTTATATCAAATAAAAAATTAATCAAACTTTAATTTAAAACTAATTAAAACCTTTAATTGGTGCAACAATTTTTTTCTGTATAATAAACATTTCTTTAGTAGACTTTAATTACATGGAGATAAATTAACCAAAAATTAATAAAAGAATTTTTAACAAATTTTTATAAATTGCAACAAAGATTTACATGCCTCTACAAACTCTTTGCATGTGAATGTGTCCTCAACAGGACTGGATAGCAGTTCGCAACTACAATATGCCTCCAGTAGAGATCAGCGAGGTTGTTATCTCGCCGTGCCAACAGGTACACAAATTCTAACTACGTATTAAAGTAAAGAAAAAAAGTATTTAGTTTGAGATAAAAAAAACTTCAGCATCATTTCCAATTGTAAAAAGTAAAGTATTTCCACATTAGCAATTTGCTTATTTTTATAGTTTTAAGGTAACAGCTGTAAACTATAAATGCAGAGCACTTTCTTTCTTAATTAAAAACAACAACGCTTTGACTTTATGAGTATTTAGGTAACAATTTACTCAGAAACAACTCTTAATCTTTAAAACGAAAAAGCCTTCTATCGCCCCCATCACTTGCAAAAAAAAAGAAAAACATTCATCCATCACCTCACTGTCATATGCCGCATTATCATTGTTATATTTAAAAGCTAAAAACCATTCCCACTAAAATTTATTCAAATATATTATATATTTCATACACGTTCTTCATTATCCACTAATCTCATCGCTAGCAAGTCATATGTCGTCTATATTTTTACTCATAACTGTAATAAATTATATGACTGAAAATGTTTTCGAATAATCAAATACATTTGTATCTATAAACCCATTCATGTTGTTATAATTAATTTAGCTGATTTTGGTCAGATTGCTACTACACATCTGGGAAACATTGGTGTTACCACCTGGTTTCATTCGGGGGCTTCAGCAGCCTCCCAAAACTGTCAGGCCAGTTGTAGTTCCAATGGATTTTCAACTAACAAACATAATAAAGGTTTTGTCAATAAAACATAAGTAATAAATACTAATTTTAAATTTAAACATACCTATCAAATATTTATTAAATTCAGGGGTCGGCTCTCGAAGTGTTACTCATTTCATGCTGCTGTAGCAACTAAACGGTTATTGACGGGGTGGGAGGGGTTATTTTTTGAGAAGCGTCTGTGAGTTATGTTGTTAACAAGCCTACGGAAACATATCGTTTTAAGTTGCAGTTAAAAAATTTAAAGAAATGAAGTTCAAAGGCAGCAAACAGACTGGCTGGAAAGTTGCAACTGGACATTGTAAGTGATCTACGACATTTATGTACATATGTGTTAACAAAATGTTCGTAAATCGTACCATTACACATTAGAATGCTAATGATAGCATTTAAAAAATTAGATATTCAAAATCAGCAACATCGCCAGCGTCTGCTCATGGCATGGTCCGCATATAATATAAATCCAGGAAGTGCGAGTATAACTCATATGCGAAGGTTTCCGTACAATATAAAACTTTAAGAATAAAAAAATTGCCTATTTTTTTACCCATATGAAACCGCGCACAGAGAAGGGCACCTAAGCCAGATCCTCGTCACGAGTCCTCACGGAACCTAAACCTAACATGAACTCACGATAATATTTTCGATCATAATCGATAACACTCGTAATAAACTTTAAACTTTTTTACCCTGAGGTCTCTTTTTATATGCGCTGTTACTTATAAAGTTAAAAACCAAAGAAACCACTACCATTACCGTTATAGAGGTTATAGTATTACACAGTCTGCGTGAATTTCAAGCTTCCGCCTAATACGATTCAAAAGATAACCTCATGAACAATAATATCAAACTTTCTATGGGCTCATCGGAAAACATCGCTACGATGGACAAACATCGTAGCGAAAACATTAAGTTATGGGAGCCTACCCTACAAAGTACAAAAATGAGAAAAATTGTTTACTTGTACAAGCATTTCGACTGGCATGAGCAATGGAGAGTTATAGACATACTGGCATGAGTTATAGAGATACTGCATTTATTCAATATAATTTTTCAAATCTGAAAACAGGCCTTACTACATATGTATATCCCAGCTAAAATTTAATAAAACTCCCATGTATGATCCTGCACTCAAGAGCCTTTTTAAAGGTGAAGAAGGGTACCATCCCTATTAAGTCTCTAAAACATGGGTGTGTTTCGATGTTTTGTTGCTACAACAATTAAATGTGCTTTATTGCGTTAAGGAAAGGTGACTCCGATATTAATTGTGGTCGGTGGGTGAGCCAGCAATTTGCACTATAAATTGCGGAATAACAAAATATCCAAACAAACAAAACAATCGTGTATGGAGGAAACTATTGGTCCATCGCATAGCGCCTGTGAAATCCAACTTTTTTACATGAAAAAGTTCCCAGCTTTACAATGGCCATCATATTCCACTGTCAACGCCTTAAGGATTGCTCTGGAGCATAATATTATCATTCCACATTCGTACAGCACATAAAGTCTTTCCTTACGAAATCTAAAACATTATCCGCTCTTAGGATGGCTCTGTACTATGTAGTCATCCTATGTAGCCATCTAAAAGCAGATAATGTTATAAAATCTGTTAGGAAAGCCTAACAGATTTGAAATATTGTCAATTTCTCCTAAAATTTTAAAACTTTAAAATTAAAATTTAGTTTTAAAAAAACCCGGAATGAGAAAATTACAGCATTTTAAATGGGTAACGCTTCGAGAGTCGACACTTTTAGATACTCTCTCTCTCTAGAACACTTTTTTAAAACACTTTTAAAAATTCATGTGCTCTTAAAAACATCTGCAATGCATTTTTCTCTTAAATTTCTTCGGTATCCTTTTTTTAATGTAACCTTTTACACCTTAAAATATTTAATTCTTTTCCAACTTGTGTCAAATAAATCATTCGCATTTTTGAACGTAATTAAATCTGTTAAATTTGCATTTAAAAAAATACTTTTTCTACTTCATATTATCTTTTGTATCTTTTACTTTTATCTCGAAAATCTGTGTTTTGTTAACTTTTCCCTTCTAGAAATGAAATATTGTCAATTAAAATTTTTTTAGTTTAAACTATTTTTTTTAAGTTACTTTTGGTTAACTTTATAGTGAAAAGTATTTTTTAAATTTACATTTTTAAGTTAAGGAAAAAACAAAAACTCTCTTAAGCAGAGAAAAATTTTGATTAGGTTTTTCTCGGTTTAAATTATTCATGTACATATAAATTAATGAAGGGTAGTTAAACAATTACTTACTTGAGGTTTTTATCTGGTTCCCCCTTTATATGATGCAAGTTTTCTTACAGAACCTGTTTATTTTCAACAGAGGAAAGAGAAGGAATAGAAATGGGTAAACACTTAAATGTTCTGAAACTTTGTTTTGTTCCTTCATCCACAATTTCCAACCAAGAAGGAGCCTATTCTGTAGACTCAAATTCCTATACTTACACTTTGGTCAAAGACTAGGTTTGTTGGACGCTCGTTGTTGTTAAATTAAAGAGCTTTAGGGTTTCGTAGCATTATCCTGTTAGTACCTGGTATCTGTCATATTCGAAATATTGGGATCTTTGTCTGTGCGAACGTTAGGCAGTCGTCTGCCATGCATGTCTTTCGCCGCATTCCCTACATTTTCTATTTTTGCAATTCCAATTCGATGCATATTTGCTTGTAAGACTAATTGCTCTGTTAGCAGACGAACCATCTTATAAAACTCGGACTTGCTTTTTATGAGAGAGCGGCTTATTCCGCTGTGCAGCATCTGGGTGCTAAGAAACCCAGTTTGACATGTGCTAATAAATCGATAGTTGTTTTCTTCTAATTTAGATCGCCATTACAGACTAACCCAAATAAGGGCGCTTTAAACAAACCTAAATAAGAACGCTCTGTAATGAACAGTAATGTTAACTTATTTTAATAAATTTAAACGCTAAATATAAACAATATCGCTAGACAAAACAGAAAGGAGCTAAAATGGCTAGTTGTTAGTTAAGCTAGTTAACACATTCCGAGATTGCTCTGGGGTTCCACCCAGCAATAAATGTGTATCAGTGCTTCGCAATTAGCTACTACCTTCAATACAAGTTTCAAATTAGATGATTCCGATATAGTGGAGTGGTTCATAGTATGATTAGTGCTGATAGTAAGATTGGTGATCCCAGATGACTTACAGCTTAACGTAAACAAGCGCGTAAGAATTAACGACGTCTAGCGCCCAGTTTTGAACAAACCTAAATAAGAACGCAACGCTCTGTAATAAACAGTAATGTTAATTTATTTTGTTTAGTAAAATATAATAAATTTAAACGCAAAATAGATATAGATATATTACCAAGCAGTGACTCCTTTATTTATGTCTGCTTCATACATTTTGTATGTACATGAGATTTTTTGACAGTTATTTTATGCCTTACGCTCTTGTTTAGGTTTAGCTGTTAATCAAGTAAAGGGTGTTTTTTATAGAGGTATAGAACTTTAAGTTGGCATTACTTTTCAAGATAGCGACCGATTTAACAGCTGTCAAGTGATTTATTCTCAGTTTGGTTTGGCAATTCATCGTGAATAGACTCACGCCTAAACAACGCTTGCAAATAGTGCAATGTTATTGCGAAAATAATGGTTCTGTGCGGAAAACGTATCGCGCACTACGTCCATTTTATAGTCGACAAAATCGTCCATCATTCTGGTTGAATGGCTAATGGTCAACAAACAAAACTGCCGCATTTGGAGTGGAGGTAATCCTCAAGTGTATGTCGAAACACCGTTACATCTAGAAAACCTGACTGTTTGGTGCGCTTTATGGGCTGATGGAATCATTGGTCCGTACTTTTTCAAAAACGATGGTGGCCAGGACGTTGCAGTCAGTGGTGATCGGTATAGAGCCATGATTACTAACTTTTTCATTCCTGAATTGAATAACCATGATGTCCAGGAGATGTGGTTTCAACAAGACAGCGCAACATGTCACACAGCTCGTGCCACAATAGATTTATAGAAAGACACGTTTGGTGACCGCCTAATTTCAAGTTTTGGACCTGTGAATTGGCCTCCAAGATCTTGTGATTTAACACCGCTAGACTACTTTCTGTGGGGCTATGTAAAGTCATTGGTCTATGCGGATAAGCCACAAACGCTTGACCATTTGGAAGACAACATTCGCCGTGTTATTGCCGATATACGGCCACAAATGCTAGAAAAATTCATCGAAAATTGGACGTCCAGATTGGACTACATCCGCGCCAGCCGTGGCGGTCATATGCCAGGAATCGTATTTAAAATGTAATGCCACAAGATTATCTTTCGGATAAATTAAATTCATGTCAATCGAATAATCCATCGATGTTTTAATGCAACTTAAAGTTCTATACCTCTATAAAAAACACCCCTTATAACTAACAGAATTTTTCTATATTGGACATGTAGAGTTACTTCTTACGAACTTAGGTGTAGTTCTGGGGGGTTATCGCGTATTTAGATTCGAAAGAAAAATCATTCGAATTTGTATGATTTATACATTGTATTTCGAACATTTTTTTTCGAATCAAGATACACAATAACCGCCCAGATCCGCTAATCCAAAACAGTATACTCGTAAAAACATTTTAAATTAAAAATTTTTATTGCACTTCTTTTCCATTAAATTATCGAGGTATAGATTATTGTTGGTGTAATAAAACTTACCCACAACGCGTCATACTTGTTTTAAGGTGACCTTAGTCAAAGGCTCTCCATCAATCAACCAGTATTTGTTAGCCTGGTTAGTTTTCTTCTACAGATATTTGCTACCCTTTGAATTTATGATTCAAGTTAACTGCTAAGTGTTTAAGATTGTCAGATATTGTTATTGTCTTGTTGAGGAACCGAAATGGTCGAGGTGCGTAATATATATTTTTCTTGTGAAAAACCAATTTTGAGTTCCGGGTTTTGCATTTGAACTGTTCGGTTTAGCTAATTTGGATTAACAGCATTATAACGTCATTAGCTGAGGTCCTTAAGTGTCTGCGTGTTGTGTTTATCCGTAGCATGGATGAGAGAATTCTCTCTTGCGGCGTCTGCATTTTATTCGTTATTTCTAGGCAGATCCAATCACTTAGCCCTCGCTTGGTGTATTTAGAACGGCTATTACGCCGTTCTAAATGGTACATACATTCGATCTCTTCTGTCAATATTATTCTGTTACCATGAATGCGGCGTTAATTTTCGGCGACTCAATGCATGAGGAGAGATTGTGGGTTTTAGTATAGACCTTTGGCTCCATTTACATGTGAAAATTATTCGAATTTCAAAATTTTTTAATACATAAAAATTCGTATATTTAGTTAAATGGCATATGGGATTGTGGAATAATGGTTGGGTTGACATTGTTTTTCCTTAAGAATTTCTCTTAATTGAAGTTTTTCTAATACAATTTTAATATAAATCAATTAACCTAAAATTTTAGCTTTCATATACCCAGTTAAAAATATATGATAAAAAATTTCGAAAATAAAAGAAAAAATAAAAACCTCTAAAAGAAAAACACACCCCCCGTTCTAGTGGAAGATCATAGTTTCTCATCATCACCGGGTTTGATAGCAACATCACCCTTATCACTAACGGTCAGTTCGAATGGAAATAAAAGTGATGACATCAGTGCTTCGAGTGGCCGCTTCTTAACTGTACCCGGCAGTGTAAAGTCTGCAAAAAATCTACTCGTCCCAAATGGTAAAAACACAAAGATTTTCAACATTTTTATATTACAGTTCGGAAAGTTATTGTTAAAATTGAAAATATTGTATATTTTTGGTTTCATTATTTATAAATTTTAAGTTTTCTTTTTGTTTCAATTGAAGTATATTTATGTATAAAAATTTGTCTACAGAATAAGTTGAAAATTCCAATTGGTTGCATTGATTGATACCTATAACAAACACAAAAAACAAATCTTTAAATACAGTATTCTACAAAAGCATGAGGTATTATTTTCCAATACTTTTTACGTTAAGGTTACAAATGTATACTCTTTTTACTACTCTGACATCTATCGTCTAACACCTGAACTAATAACAACTATTTCACTCTCTATTCTTATTATCACTATCTCTCTCTCTCTCTCTTCACACTCGCATTTACACTACACAATCTCATGTTGCTTTTATAACTGTTAAAGCTTGCACGCTCTTTTTGTATTTGCAAATTTTCTCTTAAAATTCTAAATCATAATCTCTTTGTAGTTTTGGCTTTTTTAATTATAAATTTAGTGCTAAACATAGATTTTTTAATTCTTTTTTTTATTTATTTATTTTTTATTTTGCTTCTACTTCAATTTTGCACAATTATAATTTTGAAACTCTTTTGTTAATGTAAATTGTTCGATTTTATTTAAATGGTAAATTTTGTATTAAATCGTATTGTATTTTGTAATAAATTAAATATTTGTGGTAAAATTTGATTTGATATTAAAAAAAAACAAAAAGAAAAAGCAAAAAAATTGCGTAAAAATAATAAAGTGCCCGTTATAACAGAAGACATGATCAAGAGCCCCAGCAGTCTGTCGATTCAGCGGAACAGCAGTAGCACAGATTTAAGTGATCATCGTGGCAATATGAATTTTATGCGCAAAATTCCTCCCGGTGCAGAAGCCAGCAATATATTAGTGGGTGAAGTGGAGTTTTTGGATAAGCCTTTGGCCGGCTTTATACGCCTAAAAGAAGCTTTCGTTATGGGCGACCTTACCGAAGTACCCGTTCCCACCAGGTAACCAGCTTGTAGTTTTTTAAACAGCCTTTCCTTCTAACACTTTGCCTTTTTTTATTTTAGATTTATTTTTATTTTATTGGGTCCGGTTGGTGGGCAAAGTAATTTTCATGAAATTGGCCGTGCCATGGCTACCCTTATGTCTGATGAAATCTTCCACGAAGTAGCCTACCGAGCTCGTAAACGAGATCATCTTTTGGCAGGTATAGATGAGTTCTTGGATGCTGTTACAGTTTTGCCACCTGGCGAATGGGATCCTACTATACGTATAGAACCACCTGCTGCAATTCCTTCACAAGAAATTCGCAAACGTCCTCCAGAAGTTCCCAAAGAAGAGATTGATGAAGAAGAGGAAGAACAGCGTCTTCGAGAAGAATCAGGTTTATCTAGAACAGGCCGGTTATTTGGTGGCTTAATAAATGATGTGAAACGTAAAACCCCTTGGTATTTGTCAGATTTCACAGATGCCGTCTCCATGCAGTGTGTGGCTTCTTGGATTTTCTTGTATTTTGCTTGTCTGTCGCCCATTATTACTTTCGGCGGCCTATTGTCTCAGGCCACTGGTAAAAATATGGCTGCCATGGAATCTTTAGTATCTGGATTTGTGTGTGGTATAGGCTATGGCCTGTTCTCAGGTCAACCTCTAACTATTTTGGGTTCCACAGGGCCTGTGCTCGTTTTCGAAACCATTGTTTACGATTTTTGTTTAAAACAAGGCTGGGATTACATGACATTCCGTTTTTGGATAGGCACTTGGATAGCAATTATCTTGCTTATCCTAACGGCCATAGATGCCAGTGCTTTGGTTTGTTATATAACCCGTTTCACCGAAGAAAACTTTGCCACTCTAATTGCATTTATATTTATAATCAAGGTATGTTGCTTTCTGTTTTATCTCCACATACTTGTGTTTGTTTCTTAATATCACTATCTTTAAAACTCTTTTCAAGGCTGTTGAAAATGTGTTAAAAATTGGTAAAAAGTTTCCAGTTAATCCGGAAATTTATGATTGTATATGCACCCCACCAGCGGGTAGTAATGCCACAATATTGGATTATGCTAAATATGAAACGAAATATTGTCTGGTAGGTATTTATGTCGCTTGAGAGAGATATTTAAAATTAATTTTATTATTTTATTCTCATTTTAAGGCTAACAATGGCACACTAGTGGGCTTAGATTGTGATCATCCAGATACCTCAAATATATACCTAATGTCCATTATTTTGTTTTTGGGAACCTTTGCCATTTCAACTATTCTAAAAGAATTTAAAAATGCTCTATTCTTCCCCACTATTGTACGTCAATATATCAGCGATTTTTCCGTTATTATAGCCATTGTAAGCATGAGCTTTTTGGATCATGTTATGAAAGTGGATACGCCTAAGTTGGAGGTACCCCACGAATTAAAGCCCACATTGCCAACTCGTGATTGGCTAATACCAGCGTTTACGGAAAAAAATCCCCTTTGGTCAGCAGTTGTGGCCATTATACCCGCCATGTTGGGCACTATACTCATCTTCATGGATCAACAAATTACGGCGGTGATTATCAACCGCAAGGAGAATAAATTAAAAAAGGGCTGTGGTTATCATTTGGATTTATTCATCTTGGCTATTTTGATACAAATCTGCAGTATTATGGGTTTGCCGTGGTAAGTAATAATTTTCGCATCTATACTTTTTCAAAGGAATAATTTTGTTTTTCGTTTTTTAAAAGGTTCGTGGCTGCTACTGTTTTAAGCATTAATCATGTCAATTCACTTAAACTGGAATCAGAATGTTCGGCTCCCGGTGAAAAACCTCAATTCTTAGGCGTTCGTGAACAACGTGTTACACATGTGTTAATTTTCCTTACAATCGGTTTATCGGTATTCCTTACACCCATATTATGTCACATTCCCATGCCTGTTTTGTTCGGAGTATTCCTGTATATGGGTGTTGCTTCTCTCAAGGGATTGCAATTTTTCGATCGAATTTTAATTATGTTTATGCCAGCTAAATATCAACCCGACTACATGTTCCTTAGACAGGTAATTGTTTCACATTTTAATAAGAGGGATTTTAAATGGGTCTTTCCATTTCAAATCGGTTCGACAAAAACAATTAAGTTTAAAAAAGATGACTGGGGACCTTAGAGGATTTGGAACAAGAACAACTTATAAAGAACAGTCGAACAATAAGTTTTTTATGTGTCTAGAATAACCAACTTGTTAAGGAAGTCAAATTATTTCCTAAGATGCCCTGAGGGAATTTGATGGCAACTGCACCAATCGTATTGATCCCATAACTATCCAAATTAGAAAGTGTTCAAAAGGTTTTGAATCGGGTATGGTTAATAGAGGACACATCCCATAACTGATTCAAAATTTAGAAAAATAGACAATTTACCTAGAGATAGATTAACATTATAGTAATTGGCACAGGTTAGGTCTAAAACGCGGAGTATCGTAACGGTATCTACTAATCCCCTTCAAGGCTTATAGTATGATTAAGTGATTGTTTCTTCTCATACTCTGTTATAACTCGAATCGGTCCCTATTTTTTTAAAATTAGTCATTTGTCAAGTCATGTGCAAACTCCCTTCCCGTCAGGAGCGTTACTTCGAAAATTCAATGACAAAGACCACAATAAAGATTTAAGTGTAAAGCGTGCAAAAGAGTTGAGACTACGGATTTATCAAATGGTTCAATGATTTCATTTTTGTCAGTGCCTAGTTTGTTCACAATAGAGAATAACTGCAATCGTTTAACTGATTCCCTTGTTTGTTAGAGCTCATCAGTAGTATTCCTGATGACTTTCTTCTCCGATTCATATGTAACTGTTACCGAAGTCTAATGAAATCATCACTTAATACCAGAAATAAAACAACATCCAAAACAATTAAATTTACCCAGTAAAACGCCCCGAATCAAGCAAAGTCGCTAAAATCTGCTAGTAAAGTCATGGCATGGTGTTTATGACGTGCTTCAAATTTGGTACAATGACTACTTAGAAAAAAGAAAGAGCACAAATTGAGAATATTCTCTATTATTATAAAGCAAAAATTCATGAGTGCCTCGATTGACCGATTTGTAGCGCGCTAGTCTATCAGTCTAGAGGATGCGGGTTCGATTCCCGCCAAAGACGGTATTCGGTATTTTCTGCAGACAAGCAAAAAAGCTTCGCAGAGTTAGTGTTGTCTTAAAAAAAAAAAAAAATCTCGATAAAAAAATGTCCCCATTCACCCATAACAAATGTTATATCATCCATTAAGTTCATGCTTTGGGTCACACTGCGGTTTCGACCGTAAACATTTGCGATTTAGGTTTGGAATTTATACTCCAGAATTTTGAATTGAATCTCCATAAAATATCATATCGGAAGGTTTTAAAATAGGCCTCAAAAGTTTTATCGCTAAGCCTATTTGAAATTTGGAAACAGAAGGATATCCCTGGGAGTTGTTTCTGTTTCTAACATTGAAGAAATAGCTCGGCGAAAAAAAGTTTTAAATCGAAGTAATCTTTTAAAAAAACCTATTATCGGAAGGCCCTCAATATTTTCATTTCCGTAGTTTTTAATAAATTTAGGGAGACGTCGATTAAAGTGTATCTAGTCCATATCTCTTCGACGAAAACCTACTTTAAGGACCTTCCCAAATATTACTTTGCATTAGGGGGCTCAAAAATTGGGGATAGAAGAAGCTTAAAAGCAAGAGAGTGTTATTTTAGATTTCTGTAAAGTATTACTGATTTTCTCCTTTCCATTATATATATAAAAAAAACATTTCATTATTTAAAAACTTGCAAATTTCTTATTTTACAAATCTCTTTCAAGGTTCCAATTAAACGTGTTCATCTATTTACGCTCATTCAATTGGCCTGTTTGACTGCCTTGTGGCTCATCAAATCATTTTCCTCGACTTCCATATTATTCCCTCTTATGTTGGTTGTTATGATTGGTATACGTAAATCGTTGGATTTAATATTTACCCGCCGTGAACTCAAGATTCTCGATGATATTATGCCAGAGATGACAAAGCGGCAAAATGCTGATGATGATTTACATCAATTGGATGCTGAGGTGGGATTATTTAGGAAATTATTACCTTGCTTTTATGGTAGTGGTGAGGTAAACTCTAAAAATGAGAAACCTGCCAAAAATAGTAGCAAAATCAACATTAGAAATGGTAGTTTTACACAGCCCAATGAAAAAGAATTGGAAGCACAAAGTTCCTTATTGAAAAAATAATATGAATATACAATAACAAAAAAGACTTTTGGCATCAACTTTTACTCATTAAATCAAGAATCAACTAAGAATTACAAACATTAAGGCAATGCACATTTTTGATGGCAAAATAAAAAGATTGTTTTTATTTCTGTACCACAAACACTCCTCTTTCCAGCAAGAGCAAACACCTACACTATACAATTTCTCTCTCTTTATTCAAAGGGTCAGTCAGTCACCTACTCACTCACTACTTATGTTTACTTTGCTACTATTTGCACTTAAAAATAGGAGGAGATTTAAACTTTTTATTTTTGTTTTTAATTTCACACTTCTTGTTTTGTTAATTGTATTTATTTTATTGCAAAAGAAAACAAAAGATAACATTGTGTTTTATTACATTTTTATGTCAATTTTTTGCACTGCAGATTTTTTAATTTGTTATTACTGCACTGTAGTCTATAAAGTTTAAAATTTATTTTCTTAAATTATTATTTTTATTAGTTTTAAGTTGTTATACGTATGTATGTATGTACTCGTATAGTTTAATGTATAAGCAAATCAGTATTTGTTAAACTATATATTTTATTTATTATTTTTACTCTTTTTTTTTCTTTCTCTGTTTAATACACGCAGAAATTGGATTCGGTTGTGAAAATTATATTTGTAGTCAATCACAATAGTAATTTAGTCTAAACTAAACTTTTTAATTGTATTACTACAAGCTCAAAATAAAGTCTAGTTGTGTTATGAAAAATTCAAAAGTTCAAATACAAGTATCTTTTTAAAAAGTTAATTAAAATGAAAAAAACTTAATTTCTTTCGCCATATTATGGCTCTACTGGAAAGTAATCCGCACTAAATTTTAAGACTCTAACTTTTATAGTGCTGCAGTTATGGGTAACTCTATTTACTTTATATAGAGTTACCCATCCCTGGGTAATTACTCAGGATGTTGCAGCTTTAGGCTTTATATTACATTTTATAAAATTCTAAACTTTATATACAATTCTAAAGGTATTTTGGAGTTCTGTAAATAGTGTCTAAAATTTTCATCTTACAAAAATAAAAGGTGCTGCCAGGTTAGGTTAGATTAGATTTGGAAAGGTTGTGCCAAATATGGCACATCCACTCGGAGACCTGTTGGGTCCATTGTGATTCCCTCCAGCTAAACTACAAACTAAGGAAACTGTGCTTCCTGCCACCTATCACTCAGCCACCCGATTTCCTTGATGAAGCCGACGACATACTCGGTTTTACACCGCGCGATGTTGAAGAGCCTCTCGAGAAATCTATCACCTAGCCATCTAAGTCTGCGGCTTTGTAATACCGGTGACACACGACGTGCTCAACAGTTTCCAACTCCTCCTTGTCCTCGCACATCCTACAAAAGTCCGGTGTGCCGACGACCCAGTTGCTAGTCATTGCCCTAATGGCGCAATGTCCAGTGATCAATCCTATCACGGCTCTTAGAACCTTCCTGTCTAGACCCAGGAGTATCTCGGTTTTCGCAGCGTCCAGTCTAGGCCAAATTAACCTTGACACTCTGGTGCTGCCAAGTTTCCACTACAATTCTATTGGTAGCATTGTATACCCTAACTATCTTATCTCTATTTTCATTTGGAAATTAGATATGTTTACGTGTAAAAAGGATCTATATTTGAACCGAGGTACCAAAAAGGTACCTTACAATATTTTATTAATTTTTTTTCTTAAAATAAATATCTAATGTACAGAAATGATCCTATTATAGTTTTATTATATGAATAGATAACAAATATTCCTATTAATTATGTAACATGATATCATTCCCTTGACTGGCAGTCCAATTTTCCAAGACTTTGTTGACGGTTTCTGGTTCTGTCTCACAAATGATTCGGTCGATATTAGTCTCAAGAATGGTGATCGATTCTGGATTATTCTCATAGCATCGGCCTTCAACGGCACCACACAATAAACGTCTGAAGAGGTAAAATCCCATCTCCAATGCGACCAATTGACATCGCCAAGATGGTTGATAAAATAATTTTAGAAACATAGTGCTAAAACTATCGATTGTTTGAAGATTTGTCACATGGTGCGCCATCCTGCTGAAATTAAAGATTAACCCTGTTCATGTATTTCATTTCAGGCCATAAAAAGTATATCATCATGGCTCTGAAGTGCTCAGCTTTGAATGAAATTTCAAAGTGGTGTTCTTGAAAAGTATCAATGATGTCACCACTTTCGAAATCAAAACCAAATTGTCACTTTCTGTGAATCCATCTCGACAAACATGTGTAGGTTTTCTAATCCCCGGCTGCCCGATTTTTTTTTTTTTTTTTTGTTTAAATGTGTTTTCGGCTCAATTTGAAATCTAATTGTTTTGCAACATTTCCCAACGTTGTTCAAGCGTAAAGTGACTCCCTTTAATCCGCGGAGGAATAAAACTTCGGACAGAAAAATTCTATCAGTTTCAAAATAACATTTGTTTTAAAAAGATACTTGTAATCGGAAGACCCGTTTCCGTTTAGTTTTGGCAACGGAAAATGTTTTCTCTGCATAGGCATGCATTTACATGTGCATTCGTTTTATATTAAAATCGATTATGTTTATTTTTTTTTAGTAATCAAATTTTATAAGTTTAAGGGCCTCGACAAAATGTGACCACATAAAAAGTGATCAATGATCAAATTTCGTTTTCCCCTAGCCTATATAGGGGGGAAGTATGGTGCAACCACCGATCAGTTACCCATAACGTTTTATAATAAAAATGCATTTAATTTGTTGGGCTTCATCAGCACATAAAAATACATATTGTTTTTTGAATTGTAAAAATATTCTGATTGGTTAACAACACTTAATTTTGTATCCAAAAGTTAAAAAGCAAAATATCATGAGTGTTCGTTGACAATCATTGGTTATGAAACGCTAAACGCAAGTAAATAATATACATAAAGTTAGATTTGCTATACAATTTTTGAAAAAACTCGTTCAAAGAAATAACCAGCAATAACATACATTACTACTCTTAAGAATAGTGAAGCCCAGGAATGGAAATCCAATACTATAGTAATTTTCTAAACACCAATATGCCTGTGTTGATCGCAAAATTTTGCGGGTTTACGGAAATGAGTTACCTGATCTTATTAAAGAACATTCCATTGTAGTAACGATAAAAGAAAACTATTTTTATGTTAAAGAATACGTACGCACAACTTATTACTTTTAATTCAAAAAATACTATTTTGTTGAGTACCCAATATAGCCCAAAAACTAGGTGAGATTCGCGCTTAAAATTTGTAAAAAAAAAATTCTTACTTTTTCGGTGTGTTCCACTGTCATGCCCCTAAAAATTCATTTATTTTATTAAATAGTCATATTATTTTATTAACTATTAAATAAATTTAATTCATTTATTTAAAATCGTTGGAGATATTTTTTTAGATTAAATCATGTGTATATTTTCGTAGTTGTTTATGTATTTAAATATAAATTTATTTTAATTTACTTTTTAATCTGTTATAATTTTTATTATATTTAAAAAAAAGTTTAACAGAAACTGCTAAGTCAATATAGAAACGTACCTTAACACGTAATATGAAAATGCTATAAAATATATTTTATACTAAATTATATAAAAAAAATCAAAAACAATAAAGACAATTAACTCCTTTAAAAAAAGTAATAAAAAATTAAAACTTTTTTAGTTTTTATAAAAATGAAAAAGGTTAAAAAAAATTTGCAAAAAAAATAAATATTTTAAAACTACTTACATATTTATGTAGCTGTTTTAAATTAACTATAAGAATTATATATTCAAAAAAGTAAATATAATAATTTTAAGTAATTGTTTTTAATATTTTAAAATGATCAAATAAAATTATTCACAAAATATATTCCAAACACCCACTGTTTACTTTCCGTTAAAACGAAATTCAAAAAGGATTTTAACAAAACCTTTTTTGGTTTTATATTTTTCCCTAATTGGTTTTCTTCTGGTCTTTCTTTTCTGCACTCTCCTTTTACACTGTACTGTATTTATGTCGTTATGATTTTTGTTTTTTTTTTTTTTTTTTTGTTTCAACACATTTTTTTTATAAATAAATAAAACCTGCATCAAATAGCAATATGTTAAATTAGTATTAACGGATGCTTACGCTGTTGTAGAGGTGATATATGGAGCGTTAGAAAAACTTAAAATGTTCTAATAATAGTTAATATTTGGCTTAACTGTAATTTTAGTACGTAACAAAATAAACTCGCAAATATTTATTAGTTTTCTTGGATTTGTTCCGCCAGTAAGTGAAATAATGTTGCCATAACTTTGGGTTAAGACCGTCGTCACTAGCTCTTTGTTTCTCCCCGTCTCCATTATTCCCATCTCCATTAGACATAAAATGATAAAAATTAACACTAACATCATGTTAGTGTTACCACGGTCTTCATTTGCCATCAAAATGTCTCAACAAAAGTCAAACTTCATATAAAAAAAAAAACATTTTTTGAGCTCTATTTTTTATATGAAATTTGACTTTTCTTATGAAATGTTGATGACTAATGAAGACGGGAGTTAAGTGTAGACTACACATATTAATGTTTTTTCCACTTCTTAACAAGGTTGTTAAAACATTTGCTATAAAAGCTTATTTTTATAACATAACGATGTTGTTATATTTTAGTTTGTGCGTTTTATTTTCAATCAGCGTCATCTGTTGCTCAACCGTACTACTATCTGCTGTGCAATAAGCATTCACTAAACAATGTTGGAAAACAGAAAATTATGTTCAAACGAAAAATGACATAAACACGTTTTCGTCACCTATAACAACATGCACAAATTAATTCCATTGCTCTGCCAGTGTCATGTTTATGTTTAGTTCAAATTGATTGCTGTGAAGACGGCCTCTTTGCTACGGTTGACGAAAACTTTCGTGTAAGAATAACATTATCAACCCAAGTCTTAGAAAAATGCAACCTCTTTGAGTTTAGTTGACATAATTACCCTATTATGTATGTATGTCGTCAAAGATAAGAAGTGAGGTCAGGATGCAATAATGTTATTTTACCCGCCGTCTACATTAGACATAAATTTGTCTTAACATAGGTAAAAGTTCATATAAAAACAAACATTATTTTTAATACTTTTTTGTATGAAGTTAAGGCTCTTACTGTAAAGAAGTATCGAATAATGGACGCAACATGTTTCAATTAAATTAAAAATAAGGAAATGCTAGAAAATATATAGGGATGTTACTTATTTATTTTAATTTATCGATAACGTGTCAACGGCAACTCAACTCATAGTTATTATGAATTATACATAATATGCCAGGACTATGAATTCGCCGACTAGTCGTCGTCGCCTTACATAATAGGGGTGAATGAGTGTAAACGTTAAGTTTACTAGTCCCAGGTGCTGCATACAGGTTTATAAATTTACTTTGAACCCGTCTCTGGATATTAACACAGAATATTGCAACAGAGGTTTAACATACATACATACACCATATATCAAATTCTATTATTATAAAGCAAAGATCCGTAATTAGTGTCTAAAATGAATTAATGCGGCCACAGCCAGAAAAAAAGTTTCATTGTGTTCGATTACTTTACTACTATTTCACGTACAGAGAAGGTCGAAAATTTGGCAATGGATTCTAAAAACGTAAACTGTTGTTTATAAAGATAAATTTGAGCGAATAGATTTTTCTTAAATTGTTTATTTACTTTCTTTTGTTTGAGAAATATCTGATAAACAATAAAATAATTAAAATTTGATTGTATGAAAAAATGGCGCCATAAGAATGCTTTAGAATATGCCTTGTGTAAGCAGCCTTAAAAGGAATTCATATTTGTCTAACATTAATTAATGGATTTATTTACTATAATGTGTACATTTTTTATTAATATATAATCACTTTGAGTTGATTTTCCCAGGTTTTCTTTTCCCCCACAGCACCTCACACATTTTGTTTTAAAACACGTAAGTCTAGCGTACTACCAACTACCATCAAGCTACTATGTAGTTCCGTATATTAGAAGTGCTAATTATATTCATTAGAATTAATTTAAACTAAAGCAAACAAAGCTCTGTAATTTATTAACATAAAAAAACTATTAATGTATAACCGAACAATACCAAAAAAATTCGTCATATTATTTTAAGGATCACCACCACGATAAGTATGACAAATACCATTCGAGCTTAAATCCTGGACCAACAACCATACATATACCACTGGCAAATGGAGCCAAAAAGTCACCTAATTTGCAAGCAAATGTCACGCAAGAGGTTCAAAGAACCACTATTTGGCAACAGATCAATAAGGATGGCACTTCGGCCGAACAATTGATAATACCGGTAACTGCTAAAGTGCGACAAATCAATGGCAGTCAAAAGTAAGTTCTTTTGTTTACTTTTCCTCTTTTTATCCTTTTTAAGTAATTAGAAGCATAATATTATTAGTTAATTAACATAATAAACCAAAAAAAAACAATTGTAAAATATTGTAGTAAATTTTATAGAATTAAATAGAATTAATAGAAATTTTGTAACGCTAGTCAACAAAATCTAAAATTTGTTCATTTATTTCCTTCTTCTTCATCTGCTTTTATCATTAAAAAAAATAAATAAATAAACATTGCACTGAAATAAATTTTGAACTCAACGGACTTCAACTTATTAGAGCAAATAGTCTACGTTTATCTACCATGAATGAAGAAGAGGATGAAAATGCGACTACTCCCAAACATTTAACGCTTAAAGTTGAAACATCATCCAAGGAAACAACCGACAGCAGTTCCAGTGCCATAGCCAAAAATTATATCACACCCGTCTAGGTGCATAATTATTGTTTAATTGGTTCCAAGAAATAAATAAAAACTGAAATCAGTATTTACATTCATATTTTTATTACATATGTTTAAGTAGTATGTATGTATGTATGTACATATTTATAAAGAAAAAATCATGAATGTATCATACGATTATGTTTCAAAAGGAGTACTTTAGAAGCCACAAACCTTTAATTTGAATTTATGCACAAAAAATATTTTTAATACCAAATAAATTCACTTTTTAAATGATAATTGTCTGACATTAGTATTTGTTTATACCCACGGTCTAGACGCAGGTGTAGTCATTAACTTGTCATTAACTTAAACCCCCGTCTTCATTTGCTATCAACATGTCTTAACAAAAGCCAAACTTCATATTAAAAAACAAAAAACAGTATTAAAAATAATGTTTTTTTTAATATGAAGTTTAACATTTGTTAAGACATGTTAGTGTCTAATGGAGACGGGGGTTTAAGTTAATGACTACACCTGCTTCTAGACCGTGGATGTATTTAAATACTAATGTCAGACAATTATCATTTAAAAAGTAAATTTATTAGGTATTAAAAACATAAGGTATACAATTATTAATACAATTAATTAATTAAATAACTGAATCAATGCAAAATTTAATCAAATTTATATCTGAAACTAAAGCCTTAATTGGTGTAAACATTTTTTTCTGTGAAGGTTTACAAAATGTAACGTTTCAATGGGTCACTGGAAATTTTTGGAATTTAAATCTAGTTAACAATGGATTGAATTTTTTTGCTATTTTTGAGAAATAGAAAATATTAATCTCGCGCTGTTATCAAACACTTTTACTAGAAGGGTATTATACCCAACAAAAGTGATTCATTACTTAATTATTTTATCTCAAGTACAACAAATTCTTAATAATATGAAAAATTTTACAATTTGTTTGATTACATTCAAAATATTATACATACATATAAATTATTTGTATTGTCAGTATTTTATGATAATTTTTTTATGTTCAATCTAATCTAACATATATGAACATAATATTCTATGTCTACAAAAATTTATTTAAATAAAAAGAAATTTTAAAATCGTGTTTTACTGTATTATTTAATTTTAAAGATTTTTGAAAAAATGTTATTTTCTTCTTCACTAAAACCGATTGCAAAGTTCAATAAAATGCAAATCATTTAGTTGTTGTCCCTTAAGTTTTATTAAATGGAAAGTGTTGTTGCTCTTAATGTTGTATTTTCATAAAATAGTTGTAGCATATTTTGTTTTATGTCAGACACCAGTCATTTATTCAAACAATATTTTCTATTAATCCAAAAACAAAATCATGTTCATTATTAGCTAAAAAAATGCACGATTTATATATGTATAGTAATTTTACAAAATTAGTGTTTATATAAAGAAAATGTTCGAAAGTTTATTTTGCAAAACTAAATTGAACTTTATTTCATTTCAGCACAAATCATTTAATTCGTCGATGCAAATATGGCACGGATATACAAATTCAAGTGGTCGACACTTCTACGTTTCACCAACAGAAACCTCGGTTTGAATCCATGATTTAAATTTACCGTAAAGAGATATTTCAACATTTATTTGAAATTTTTTATCAATAAATTTTTAATTAAATGTACCTTCATATCATCCTCTTTCTGACCATAACATAATTCTTTCTAATCTAAATGGGGTGAAAGCATTAGAAAGCATTAATTTAAAAAAAAGATAAATAATAAACAAGAAAATCACGTATTGTATGGGTCACCCTACATTAAAGTACTAAATTACCCAGTTCGAATTTGTGTTGAGCAACATTTATTATTTCACAAGGAAAATTTGACATTTAAAACGAGGTGTCTATCTCGCGATTTAAAAGATTTTAACGATTTTTTTGTTTTTAAGTATGCCACATTGTTTTGCAAAAAGCTGTTGTTTGAAAAATTCCACAAAAATAATGATTTGCTTTATTTCACAGCTTTGATAAAATGTTGACAGAAACATTTTAATGTTATTCCACAGTAAAAACCATATATAACACATAGATAGTCAACTGAAACGTCAAAAACCTAATTCTCTTGTCAAAAAACCGAAGTCTAAGAATGTATAGGTAGAAAAATTTGTTGGTTTTTAAAAAAAATTCCCCACAGCACATAAACAGCACATAGTTGTATAAAATCTTTTGTAAAAAAACTATTATTTTACAATCAATTTTAGATATTAAAATTAAATACTTCTTTTGTTTTTTTTTTTTTTGACAGCCAAAAATGATTTATACAAAAATAAAATCAAGGCGAATTCATAACAGGTAAACTCGAGAGCTGACGTGGCTATTTTTTGTCTCCATCTTAAAGTGTCAAAATGTATTAACAATTTTTTTTGACAGCATCAAATGATTTATACACAAACAAAATGTATATTAATTATAGATTTGTACTTCTTTTTCGCCACGAGTGTTTCTTGTTTATTGTGCCATGAACAAAATGTACGTATTTTTTTACAGAGTTGTACACATTTTCGCCGCGAGTCTACCTTGTCTATTGTGCCATGGTCCAGAATTTTGCTTTTATCGAAAAACATCGAAAACTCTGGAATTTGACGTTTGGATTTTAAACATATGATGAAGAAATGAAAAGAAGAAAATTTGTTAGACAACACAAAAGTTATGTTAGTTTTTGCAAAATTTAAAGTAAGAAGTAAAAAAACGTGAAAAATAAAAATAAAGAACATAATCTTAGAGTGCAATCAATTTTTATTTTCAAATTTTATTTAATAAAATGTGTCGCAATGAAAATGTAAACAAATTTTGACATAAGAGGGTATAAAATACATATAGAAGAAGATTCTCAACTGGGCTATTAGTTTTACCCTGTATTCAATTCGCCTTATTATAGAGATTGTTTAATTCAAGGCGAATCCACAACAGATCACTGAAGTTGTGGAAAAGCTCATAATATGTTTAAAATCCAAATGACACTCCATACGAAAAAATTTTAAGCAATTTTTTATGTATGTATGGAGTTTGATGTATGCAAAAGTGGGGGAAATATCGCCTATTAATCGCCTATTAATAATTCGCCTGGTTTTAGTTCATCACAGTTCCAAATCTGTTTTCTTATCAGGACTTTTTAGAATTCTCAATTACCAAACGATTAACTCTATTTTATAATTGTTGTTTAGTGATATTTTCAAAACTTTTTCTATTCTTTAATTTGATAAAAAAAAAATTAACAATGAGTACATTTTTTATATTCGGCTTAAATCTAGTTTAGTGAAGCTTGACCAATCAAAAAAAAATATACAAGGTGATAGAGAATTGAAACATAATAAAAAAAATGTTAAATAAAAAAATTGGACTTTTCATATGAAACTGTGATTGTGTACTACATTTTTGAACAAATTAGGTCAGTACATATATATATCTATCAGGTGGTGCTAAAATTAAAAAAAATTAACCTATATGGAACGGAATTTTTTACGAAAATTTATCCATAGTAAGTAGAAAAATTTTAGTAAGCGAAGCCGGTGTTGGTCATACCATAGAGAAGATCCTTGCGTCCAGCCGAAGGTCGGCTATGCAGGAAACCTTTAGTAAGCGAAGCCCGTGTTGGTTATTCCATAGAGGAGAAGATCCTTGCGTCCGGCCAAAGGACGGCTATGCAGGAAACCTTTGGTAAGTTAGTGTAAACGTTTTAAAAATAAAAAAATGCTTTGGCTCTTGATGGGTTATTTTCAAAAGCTTTAAATTATTGGCATAATTTGTTCAAAAATGTAGTGTTCATATAAAAAGTTCAGAGGCCCATAACTCGGAAAATAAGGGAGATCGCCAAATTTAATTTTACATTTGTTTTTTCTCTATCACCTTGTATATATTTTTTTTATTGGTCAAGCTTCACTAAACTATATTTGTTACATATCTTCTAAATGAGAACATTTGAAGTCATTTGAATTAACAGTTTTAGAAAATATAGAAAAATAAGGTTAAATATGGTACAAAATGTTTACATATAAAAGGGGAACAAAAAAAGCGTCATAAAATAAACTTTTAAAATGAATACTTTACTAACACAACGGTAACCCTGATACTGTCACATTTTATCGTGTGGTGTTGGTTTGTTGTTCTTATTGTGGGTTGATATATTTTTTGTGCATTATTGAAATATTTCATTAAAATAAATACAAATTATCAATTAAAACTTTTAAAAGATGACTTTAATTAAACGTCTAGTGAATCGTAATTTAATTTCACGATTAAATAATATAAAATCGTTGAAGCAAGTAAGTAACAAATGATGGGTAAATCAGTCTCGGAAAAGTAGGTTATGTAATGTAAATTTTATTTCTTCTTGGAATAGAATAAATATTGCACACATCTGAAGTTTGCTGAACACAAACCAATTGAAAAAATACGTAATATTGGTATATCGGCCCATATTGACAGTGGCAAGACCACGCTGACCGAACGTATTTTGTTTTATACCGGTCGCATTAACCAAATGCACGAGGTCAGAGGTAAAGACAATGTTGGCGCTACGATGGATTCAATGGAGTTGGAAAGGCAAAGAGGTATTACAATTCAATCGGCTGCCACTTATACACTTTGGAAAGATATAAACATTAATATAATTGATACTCCTGGTCATGTGGACTTTACGGTGGAGGTAGAAAGGGCCTTGCGTGTTTTAGATGGTGCGGTTTTGGTGTTGTGTGCCGTGGGTGGTGTTCAGAGCCAGACACTGACCGTCAACAGACAAATGAAACGTTATAATGTGCCTTGTATCGCTTTCATTAATAAACTAGATCGCATGGGTTCAAATCCCTACCGAGTACTAACGCAAATGCGCTCCAAAATGAATCACAATGCAGCATTTATACAACTGCCAATCGGTTTGGAAAGTGATTGCAAAGGTATTGTAGATTTAGTAGGTGAAAAGGCCATTTATTTTGAAGGAGACTACGGCATCAAGATACGTTACGATGAAATTCCCCAAGATATGCGCACCGAATCATCGGAAAGACGTCAAGAACTTATCGAACATTTGTCAAATGTTGATGAAACTTTGGGAGAAATGTTTTTGGAAGAAAAATCTTTAACGGAAAATGACATTAAAGGTGCTATACGCAGAAGTTGTATCAAACGTACGTTTACTCCTGTGATGGTTGGAACTGCTTTGAAAAACAAGGGTGTGCAGCCCTTGTTGGATGCCGTAATTGATTATCTTCCCAATCCGGGTGAAGTAGAAAATTTAGCTTTTGTAGAGGAAGTAGGTAAAGAGCCACAAAATATTGTTTTAAACCCAGCTAGAGATGGCAAAGATCCTTTTGTCGGTTTAGCTTTTAAATTGGAAGCCGGTCGATTTGGTCAACTAACTTATCTAAGGTGTTATCAGGGTGTTTTACGCAAAGGAGACAATATTTTTAACGCCAGAAACAATCGCAAGGTACGCATAGCTCGTTTGGTACGTTTACATTCCAATAACATGGAAGATGTTAATGAGGTATATGCTGGTGACATTTTTGCATTGTTTGGTGTCGACTGCGCTTCTGGTGACACATTCACTACTAATCCACGTGACGGTTTATCTATGGAATCTATTTTTGTTCCCGAACCTGTTGTCTCGATGGCCATTAAACCCAATAACCCCAAGGACAGAGATAATTTTGCCAAAGCTGTAGCCAGATTTACAAAAGAGGACCCCACCTTTCACTTCTTTTTCGACAATGATGTTAAGGAAACTTTGGTATCAGGTATGGGTGAATTGCATTTGGAAATTTATGCCCAACGTATGGAGCGTGAATACAACTGTCCTGTAACTCTGGGCAAACCTAAGGTAGCATTTAGGGAGACTTTGGTAGCGCCTTGTGAGTTTGATTATTTGCACAAAAAGCAATCTGGCGGTTCGGGTCAATATGCTCGCATTATTGGTATAATGGAACCTATGCCTCCTCACCAGAACAATTTGCTGGAGTTCCTTGATGAAACTGTAGGTACAAATGTCCCGAAACAGTTTATACCCGGTGTAGAAAAGGGCTTTCGTGAAATGGCTGAAAAGGGCATGCTTTCAGGTCATAAGCTTTCGGGTATTCGTTTTCGTTTGCAAGATGGTGGTCACCATATTGTGGATTCAAGTGAATTGGCTTTTACGATGGCCACTCATGGCGCTATCAAAGAAGTATTCCAAAATGGTTCTTGGCAAATTTTGGAACCCATTATGTTGGTTGAAGTTACAGCTCCTGAAGAGTTTCAAGGTGCCGTTATGGGTCAATTGAGTAAACGGCATGGCATTATTACTGGTACAGACGGTACGGAAGGTTGGTTCACTGTCTATGCTGAAGTTCCCTTGAACGACATGTTTGGATATGCGGGAGAGCTAAGGTAAGTTTTAATTTATTTTCTTAATATAAAAAATTGAATAAAAACATATTTGTTTAAATTAAATTTAAAATTAACTTCGGTCGATTTTTTAAACATAAAAATTTAAAAATTATAGTAAATATTTCTTTTAATTTTACAGATCCAGCACGCAAGGTAAAGGGGAATACACTATGGAATATTCTCGCTACTCCCCTTGTTTGCCAGATGTTCAAGAACAAATTGTAAGACAATATCAGGAGTCTCAAGGTCTAGGACAAACCGAGAAGAAGAAACGAAAGAACTAATTTTAAACTTAATAGTATAAATAAAACATTAATTTATTTTTAAGACAAATAATATTTAGTATGCCATTTGAAAGAAAAACCATTTAAATTAAAAACATGACTAATAAAATTTGACAACGTTTGTACAGCTGTGATATACAAAAATTAAAAGAAACGGTTTATTGGTTTTTATTTTTAATCTAATAACTATATGTTTTAAATCAGCATGAATCAGGTATGTGAAGCTACCTCATTTTAGTTTAATAAAAAATTTATTTTCTGTAAGGATCATTTCCAAATTATTAGAGAAATTGGTAACAAAATTAAAAAAATACTAAATCATATTTCTAATATTTAGAAATTAAACTTTTACATAAATTGCTTATACTATTCCCAGGAACCGTTTTTCGGAGTTTTCCAAATTCTAGTTTATAGGTTTTTTAAAACTTATCTTTTCGAATAATTATTAAAAAAAAAATTAATAAATCTTAATTAATTGCGACATATTTAAAAATAAAATATTACTAACAAAAAATGTTAGGCAGATTTCTGTATAATTATATAGAACTAAGAACATAAAACTTTGTATACCTTCCAGTGAAGAGCGCAGTTGCTTGTTTTAATACAAAATTAGATAAAACTGTTTTTTTTCTTCTTCTAAATCTGTCCCTAAAAATCTGATTTCTTCCAAAAGCGACATTTTAAAAAATTTGAGTATACCGGTTTTTTACGTTTCTCATATTGACCAATTTGATATTAATATATTTTTATTTACTATAAAAAAAGTAAATTTAAATGCTGTGTACATTTTTTTCTAAACTTGATCTAATTTGAATTTTTGTTGTTTAGCACAACCATCAGCACGATGAAGTTGATATAATAAACGATCTTCAATATGTTTAACAGCCTCTACAGTTAGCACCAAAGTGTCATGTTTCAACATGGAATAACAATTCAAGCCATAAGCAGGCATTAAATTAACGAATCCTAACTGATCTGAAGCATAACAAATATTCTCAGGAAAGATATCGTTTCTTAAATAAAAAACAAAATTATGTAGTTAACAATACGCCCAAGATAAAAGTTAATAAACTTACTTGTCAACTATCAAGACTGATGGTCCCCAATTTCTTTTCTTTATTAAATCCAGTAAAAAATTAGGGTCTGTATTCGATATTTCAACATCCTTGATTACATGCAAATCATCTTGAGCCAGTTTGACACTTAATGTTGATGTAAGACCCAATACTCTTTTGAAAAATGGCAACATGTAAAAGTGAGTTGTAGGTGAGCGGGGACCATGAGCAACACCACCACCTTTAAAAAGAGGCGATCTTATGGAACCATGTCTTGATCTACCTCCTCCTTTCTGAGGCCACGGTTTACGACCACCACCTCGTACTTCTGCTCTTGTTTTTGAATGAGCAAAACTTACATAACGATATTTACTCTGCCATTCAATATTTTCCTGTATTACATCCACTCTGGGTTGGGTGGCAAATACATCTGGGTGTAATTCAATTAACCCCAGTTTATCTTCTACAACTGCATCTAAATTTTCTATCCAAGCCTGTCGACTTTCCCTTATATTTACTGGAGAATACTCCTGAAAGTTTTGAGGCAGAATTAAGGGTGGAGCCTTAGATGAAGTTAACTTAGCAGATGTTTTTGAATCTTCTTTGACCTCCTCAATAGCTGTTTTAGATGAAGCTGTAAAAGATATCGTCCTTACTGTAGGAACCAACCTGATGCCGGTTTTATTTAATAAATTTAACATTTTTGTGTATTTCAATTTTTGTCACAAACAATGCGTGCAACTCAAATTGAAATTATTTTGACTTTTAGCATCAGCTGATTGATTGTAACAAAAGCTGAGTTGCCAGCACCTACGAAATTTCAGTTTTGATTTTTTGTCTTTATTTCTACAAGTAGAAATAAAAATCATATAATCGTGTTTTTTAAATTTTATTGTTTATTGTACACAATAACATTTAGACAATTCACTATGTCTGCTATTGTGTTCTATTGTCCTATTGTCATAAATATTTATGACTGTCATAAAAATGTTGTTGGCATTTCTCATTAAAAAATATTATATGGCAATAGTACTTTGAAACCTATTGGGGTATTCAAACAGTGTCTTATCGAGTCATATTGTCATAATATTTTAAAACAGTTTTAAAAAATTGTTGTTGGTTTGTGTGTAAAAAATCTAATCTAGTCTGTATTTTGCTAGACTATGCATATTGGTATGAGGGTTACTTGTGCAAAGTTTTAAGACTACCTGTCGTAGTTCTCTAGGTACACGCCCACCGTCCCAGTCTATATTTTGCTGGACTATGCATATTAGTCTGAGGGTTCCTTATTCCTTAGGACTCTACCTATTGTAGTTCTCTAGGTACATGATAATCATTTTTTTTTTTGTATGTGAGGTACCATGCCCGCTATCGCCAGTTTCCAGTCTGTATTTTGCTAGAATATGACCATTAGTCTGAGGGTTACTTGTGCAAAGTTTTTTTTCCAGCCTGTGTTTCACTTAACTATGTACATTAACTGGAGCATAATTTCAATAATCTCACTATTATAGTTCTTTAGCTACTTAAAAAGTGATCAAACTGGAAGAGAATATCTTAAAGTTAAAGTTAAAGGAATTTCCCAGCAACTTCGTCTAAAGTTTTTCTTATTCATTAAAAATTCAATTTTTACAAGTTTTAAATATTGATTTAGCCTAACTTTGGGTTAAAAATGCATCAGTCGTTTTTAATTAACAGAATAATAAATACTTGGTTTGATTGAGTAGAACAATATTACAATGTTTTACATACATATGTATGTATGTATGTATGTATGTATGTATGTATGTATGTATGTATGTATGTATGTATGTATGTATGTATGTATGTATGTATGTATGTATGTATGTATGTATGTATGTATGTATGTATGTATGTATAACTTTTAATATTTTTATTTTACTGGCAATTGGAAAAACTTACTTCTCATTCAATAAGATGCATTAATGTTCTGTAGCAATTATCATCATATGACTTTTTAAGCAAACAAGCAAATTTCCATATTACTAACAGAAATACCCATAAGACTCATGAGACATCATACTACGTGTTTTCACACATTTTGTCAACACAAGATAAATATGGAATGACATATAAAAACGAACACTTCAGAAAAGAATAACCCGCTTAATTCTGCATGTGGGAGTAAAACCCAATATACAATGATAAACATACAATGTATGTCATACGTACATATATATGTACATACATACTCGCATGTATGAATATCCATATTTTTCCCGTTCAAAATTTGGTCTGTTCAGTGGCGCTTAAAATAAGACAAATCAACAATTGCAGTGTATTTAAGAGTAACATTAAGGATATCTTATAAACTCATAATTTCTCGTAACTATAATCGGGATATTTGTTACACATTTTCAAAGCCTTATAAATGAAAAAGCAGTTCATTTTCTAAAAAACTTTATCTTTTAAAGGGGAAATGTATACAAATAATTTCAGGTAGATAAGATTTTTCTCTCACCATCGTATTCTCTTTTTTCTCAAAGGATGTACAAATTACCAAATACAAAAAGAAAACATAGAAATCTTTTGTGCAATGTTCTTTGTTCTGTGAACATTGTGTTTAGTTAAAAAGAAATTCACAGTGATAAATATTTTCATACAATATTTATAAAACTTGTGAGATTTTAGTATTCCTTTGACATTCAAAAACTCAACATCACTCATAGAGATTATAGAGCATGAATTCTATAAAAAGTTAAAATTACGAACAAAAGAAAATAGTAAGTTTATATAAAAAAGTTCTAAAAATCGGTTTATATTGAGAGCAATATTTTGTTTACGATTACTTGACGTTGATGATGGTACGATTAAATAAATAAATTAGTGTGTGATAATAAATTATAAATTTTTTTTATAAACAAAAGTAAAATATACCTATTTTAATTAACATCAGTCGTTAGCGGCAATAATTAAATATTTTATCTGTTTTAAAATACTTTGAACGTGCAGTCAGGGTGCTGACGACCAAATTACTATAATCATTACAGATTTAAGACTAAAGCCCAGTTTTAAATCTTTAATTAATGGCAATTAATAGGTAATGTACATATCGTTACCTTAATATAGAAAGACCCAAACTCGTTTTTATAAATCGAGTTTTTTTTTTTGCATATTTGGATAGATGATCTTCTAATACATATACATATATTAATAAAAAAATTGTTACGGCATTAAAACGCTAGGAGAATTTAATAAAAAATTGCGTTAAAAAATAATTCGCGACTACAAAACTATAATTTTTATTAAGTTTTTTTCTTCTCCTGTAAAGTAGGAAAAAGGCTAGTTAGGTCCTTTCTATATTAAGGTATCGATATGTATGTAATTATGTTACAAGTTACGGTTGATGTAGCAACTCACCAAACCAAATGTGTCGGTTTTTTCTGAAGTCAGAGTTGTCGTAAGGAATTCGTCAGAAATCAGACTTATTGTGACGAATTCGTTAAGTCATTTCGGTTGTTTGTCTGTAAAAAAATATATAAAACTATGATTTATATAAGAAAATAAAAACCAAAATTGTATTAAATAAAAAAGCACAATAGTAAATACGAAAAAGTGAATAAATACATGCAAGATGGAGAATTGAAATCGAAATGATTGTGGTAAAGTATTGCCTTAAATACCAAATCTTTAATTATCATTACATTAATCATTACATTCACTTTCACAGAACAAAGATCTAGATCTCAAAGAAAACAAATCATTGCGATTTTGTACCTATGTACATGTCGTTGAGATTTCGTACCTACATATAATCGTTACGATTTCGTTACTACAATCGTTGCGATTTCGTTCCTACATATCGTTGCTTCAATCTTTCATATAAAAATCGTTACGATTTCAGTAATATTTCGGTTCCGAAATGAGAAGATTTTGTCGAACAGTCGTTACGAATTCTTTACAAAATCGGAATATTTGGTTTGGTGGGAAATAAAACGTTGTGCAATAGGGTGGACCGAAAAATATTTTTTTCAATTTCAATATGATATAGTAATAAAAAGTTGCCATTTGCCTTAGTTAAGACAATTGTAAAGTTAGAACGAGATTGGAATAGGGATTGCCGCAGATCCAAATATATTTAAATTTAGCAAATTTCAATACACTTGGATCTGCAAAAACTGTATTATAGAAATAAAAGGACCATTCTAAATACATTAAATAAGTTTTAGTCAAAGGAAAATCACTACAATATCATATCCTACCCCCATCTAACTACAACAAAGAAAAAAAGTAAATTAAAAAAAAAATTTTTTTCATGTTTATTTTAGGATTAGTTTTAATGAAATTAAAATGTTCTATATAATTAATAGGTAAACACTTTTTTGTAATCCCTTTTACGTCCGTAATACTGAACCGGTCTTGGAAAGACTAATTGGTTTCAAAGCTTTTTCTACACAGATGGGCAAAATCTTAATTTTATTTAAATCGGTTAAGTACTTTAGGAGTAATACGACTATAAAGTTCTTACTAACACCAATAACCAAATACCATTTGCGTGTATGTCATGTTGTTCTCTTAGCTGCATGTCGAAAACACAAGTAAATTTTAAGAGAAACACATGCGTTTTCGTGTTTAAGCGTGGCCATACTTTTTCTTCCAAGTGTTTATTTTATTTTATTAAAAAGGGACAGCGAAGCGCACCAATGATATGTAGTAATAATTAATATGAGAAACCACCAATAAAATAAAAAATATAACTACATAAGATTTAAAGACAAAAGAATGTGTTTAAGGTTTCAGCGGCACTATCACAAAAATTTGTAGAATAATTTCTTACTATTAGAACGGGTAATAAAAAACGTTTCAGCCTATTGTATAAACCAAGGCGAATTCATACCAGGTGTAGGCAGTAGAGCAACAACTACAACAAAACAACAACTTTGACATTAGATTAGCAGATATGAAACAATGTATTTTTGACAAGACGTTAGCAAAAAAACGAGAGCAAAAAACAATCAGCTGGGCTATCAACACCACCTGGTATGAATTCGCCTTGGTATAAACACATTTTTTATTCTTTATTTATACTGTGGTGCAAAACTATAGAAGCAAATTTTTTAATTTTTATTTTTATATTGTTCCTTAAAATAAATGCAAACTGCAGCCAAACTTCTAGGAATTAACATTAAAAATATAAAAAAAAAAAAATTATTGTAAATTAAATTTTTTTATACATAATAAATTGTTCAAGATGAGTTCAAAGAAAGTTAACACGAACTTTATTTGTGATTATCTACATATTAATCTTCACTATCCGCGAGTTTGAATTGCATGTTCTTGTCGTATTACTTATTCCCAGATGGGATTTTACTTACTATGATTCCGCATATATTTTCAGTCGGATTATATTGAAGAAAACAGGCAGGGTATTACAATCGAAGCATGTTGTTTGGCTCCAAGCACATTTGCCCTCGGCAACCGTTATAAACCGCGGAAATGTCTTTCGTGCAAATTCAATTTGTTTACTATTTGTGGTAAGACAAAGCCGACCGCAGTTTTTCATGGGCACACAATGCTTTCTGAACCATCAAAGATAAACCACCAAAATTTTCTTTAGACAAGAGTGTGGTTCCTTGGTAAGAGTTGTATTAATTGAGACGATCTATGTAAGTTAAATATTTTCTTATCAAAAAAAGTTCTCCGGAAAGAAAAATTTATAAACTATACATTGCTGATGTCTAAAATCAAGTGACTTTAGTAAACAATAGCATGGCGTGGAATAAATGAAAACTGCTGTAGCACTCGATTATTCAAAATATAGATTTTATTGACTTGTTGTTCTTAAATTTAAAACGGTCATAACACTTTGATTTTCTTTATTAATTTATATCTTTTGTTCATATTTTTTTTTAATTCTGACTTCGGATTCCGAACCTATGTCATAGATTTCACTTTCGTTAATATATGTAGATTAGTGTACCACCAAGAATGATATAAAAAAGTGTAGCAATGCGGTTACCAACAGTACCCATCTCTTGTCGGTTACTTGCATACATATGAATTAGTCCTCCTTGCACTCTCTACCTATATATGTCTGTGTGGCGTGATTTATCGATACTTACATGTATGCATTTTTATGTATTTTAGTTCGTGATCACATACATACATGAAAGTAACGGTTCCTTATTTTTGTATACATGAAATTCTAGATTATTCTAAGTACATATACTTATCCTTTTCTTTCTTGTTGAATGTATAGTATCGTGAGCATAAGTAAGCAACATTTGTACATAGTTGGTAACATTTTTATACTTAAGATTTATTAATAAACGGAGAATCAAACAGAAAAGACGTTTTTTGAAAGATATAAGATTACAATCTCAGAAGTGGGATAAAGGACGGGTTTTAAAAAAAAAAAAAAAAAAAACAAAAATGGACAAGCAAAGTGTGTGTGGTACAGAATATACCAGTGCGCAACTGCGTCTTTGGTTACGAAAGCTTGGGCTGCCATCAACAGGTACTAAAAGTGCTTTATTGGTCCGATTAAACGATATACCCTGTGAGACAAGAGGCCAATGTCCAGTGTTGGAGGACGAAACTGATGACATGGTGTTCATCGAAAGAGTCGAGAAAATTGGTGTTGGAGAGTATAGAGGAAAACAAAGTGAGTGTTGTCTGGGAGAAAATGATGGTGCAAATGATCGCGAATTATCAAATGATTGTGAGGTGCAAAATGATCATGAATTGCAAAATGATAGTGAGTTCGAAAATAATTTTGAGTTACAAAATGATCGTGATTTGCAAAATGATAGCCGTCCGACTTGTAGTGGGGCAAATGAAAAGGGTGTAAAGTCACCTCGCCCACATAATGCTGACAACATCTTCGGAAGAAACCTGGTGAGTGTACTTAATAAAGAATTGGAAATTATAAAAAGAGAGAAAGAGCTACTACGAAAGGAAAATGAAATTTTGAAAATGATGAGAGAGGTGCAAAGAAGAAATGAGTCAGTCGAGATAAGGGCTAATGAAAAAAATCATAAAGAAATTGAAAAGGAGGGTTCAAATCGAACGAGTGTATCATTTAGTCTGCTGAAAGAAATGATCCTAGAGTATGATGGTGAGAAGTTTCCCGAGATATGGGTAAGCCAATTTAAAAACATAAATAGCATGTACAAAACCGATGAGGATACGATGAAGACTCTCCTAATGTGTAAATTGAAAGGAAGAGCACAAGCATGGCTATATTCTAAGCCAAATTTTATATATGAAGTAACGGAGAAAATATTGCTTGAATTAGAAGAAAATTTTTCTACGAAAGAAAATAAACTAATTTTGCGTAAAAATTTTGAAGCTCGTCGCTGGAGATACAATGAATCATTCATCCAATATTACGAAGAGAAGGTGTTGCTGTCAAATAAGGTCGGAATTGAGGAGGATGAACTCATTGAGTATATGATAGAGGGTATCCCAGACAACCAATTAAGAATCCAAGCCAGTTTACAATGCTACACCAGTAAAACACAGTTACTACAGGCTTTCTCAAAAATCCAGCTAAATACAATGCAGAAAGGCCAAAAAAGGTTAGACCAGGCGCAAGGTGGTAATGCTAATAATTTTAGGTGCTTCAATTGTAATTCTGTTGGGCACTTTGCTGCTAATTGCCAGAAGCCTAAGCGTCAGATGGGGGCATGTTATGGATGCGGAAAATTGGATCATCAGGTAGCGAGCTGTCCAGAGAGGAAACCAGCGGTACATCTCGTAGATAATAGTGAATATGTAAGATATTTTAAGTTTTCTTTATATAATAATTTTGATAATGGATTTTCTCTAGAATGCCTGATAGACTCTGGTAGTGTGGTGAGCTTCGTAAGGAGGTCTAGTATTTTGAAATTTGTTGAGTTAAAGGATCTTTTGTATACCGATGAAATTTTTTTTGGAATAAACTGGTCCAAATTGGACATTTATGGAAAATTTAAATGTTTCGTGAGTGTTGGAGATGGGGCTGTTGAACTGGAAATGTTAGTTGTGTCAGATGACACCACGTCATATGAATGCGTGTTAGGACGGGATTTTTTATTGAAAGGAAGTTTTAGATTGGTATCGCAGGATACGAAAGGGAAAGTGAATAGTGGGGAATATTTTTGTAGGCAGATTCGGTCCATGGATTCTGGACCTGTGTTGGAGGGTGGCTTTGGAAGTGACAGTAAGGGACAATTGAAACACATGGATGGTGATGAGGATTTCTGTAGGAGGATTCTTTCTGTTGATGTTGGTGAGGCTAGTGATTTTGATCTTGTGATAGGGGATGGTATAGGACTTGTCGAAAAGGATAGGTTAAGAGACATTTACTATGATTATTATGTGCGGCCTGTGCGTCCTCCTAGACCTAGCGTATATAGTGAGATTAAATTGAGGTTGAGTGATGACAAATGTTTTAATTGTGGACCTAGGAGGCTGTCATATGCGGAAAGGACGGAGTTACAGATACTCTTGGATCGGTACTTGGAGAAGGGGTATATAAGACCTAGCGAGTCGGAGTATGCTTCGCCTATTGTTTTGGTCAGAAAAAAGACAGGAGATTTAAGGATGTGTGTGGATTTCCGGACTTTGAACAAGATAACTGTGAGGGACAATTATCCTATTCCATTAATTGACGATTTATTGGATAGACTTTCAGGCCGGAGGATTTTTACGAAATTGGATTTAAGGGACGGATTTTTTCATGTTTTTGTTCATCCAGATTCTGTTAAGTATACGTCATTCGTAACACCTTTGGGCCAGTTTGAGTTTTTAAGGATGCCATTCGGCTTGAAAAATGCTCCGTCAGTGTTCCAAAGATTCGTCAACAGGGTTTTCGCTGACATGGTTAGGGATGGAAAAGTCATAATATATTTGGATGACATTATGATTGCAACGGTTGAGGTGCAGGAACACTTTGAAATTTTGAAGGAGGTTTTTACTAGATTGGTGGAGAATAACTTAGATTTGAGGATCGATAAATGCGAATTTTTTCAAACCTCGGTTAAGTATCTGGGCTATACAATTGATGGTGATGGTATTAGGGCTGACGATAAGGGGTTGAGGGCGATTAGGGATTTTCCAGTACCGGATAAACCACATTCGGTACAAAGCTTCTTGGGGTTATGCTCATATTTTAGAAGATTTGTCAAGGATTTTTCAATATTGGCAAAGCCTTTATACGATCTCACGAGAAAGGATAAAAAATTTTGTTTCGGGAAGATTGAACTAGAGTCTTTTGAGGTTTTGAAGGCAAAGTTAATGGAGTCGCCGGTACTAGCGTTATTCGACCCAAGGAACGAAACGGAGCTTCATTGTGACGCAAGCTCTGTTGGTTTCGGGGCTGTCTTATTGCAGAAGAAGGGTGATGGTAAATTTCATCCCGTATTTTATTTTTCGAAAAGAACCACGGACACTGAGTCGAAATACCACAGCTTCGAGTTGGAGACGTTGGCTATAATTTACGCTTTAAGGAGATTTCGTATATACCTACAGGGAAGGCGATTTAGGATTGTTACGGACTGTAATTCACTGACTATGACTCTGAGTAAAAAGGAGCTTAATCCGAGGATTTCAAGATGGGCTCTGGAGTTACAGAATTTTGATTACGTGCTGGAGCATCGGTCGGGAAACAGGATGCAGCATGTTGATGCGCTCAGCAGGTGTACTAATGTGATGGTAATAGGGAAAAACACGTTTGAGGAGAATTTAATTATCTGCCAGAACAGGGACTCAAAATTGGGGGAATTGCGGAATGGTCTCCAGAAGTCTGAACATTCTTTTTATGAGATGCGAAATGGTCTAGTGTACAGAAAGGCCAACGATGGTAATTTGTTGTTTTATGTCCCGGAGGAAATGGAGGCTCACGTTCTGTATAAATATCACAACGAAATGGGCCACATTGGAATTGATAAGATGAGTGAGCTAATATTGAAGAGCTATTGGTTTCCTAATATGAGGGCCAAGATTATGACACACATTAACAACTGCATGAATTGCATTGCTTATTCCGAGAAGCATGGAAAGGGGGAAGGATTTTTACACAGCATCCCAAAGCCAGAGGTTCCGTTTGACACCATTCATATTGACCATTTTGGCCCTGTGGACAATGGTAGAACGATGAAACATGTTTTGGTTATAGTTGATGCGTGTACGAAATTTGTTAGGCTTTATCCAGCGAGGACTACTTGTTCCAGGGAGGCTATTGTGGCATTAAGAGACTATTTTAGGGCGTATAGTCGACCTAGGCAGGTTATAAGTGATCGCGGGACGTGCTTCACTTCTAAGGATTTTTCGGACTTTATGAAGGAGAATAATGTTAGGCACGTACTGGTCGCAACTGGTTCACCTCAGGCAAACGGTCAGGTAGAGAGGGTGAATAGATCACTTGGGCCGATGTTGGCAAAACTGGTGGATCCGCAAAGGGGCATATTTTGGGACAGGGTACTTGAACAGGTCGAGTTTTCTCTCAACAATAGCATACACAGATCGATTGGGCAGCATCCTAGTGTGGTGCTGTTTGGGTTAGGACAACGGGGGAAAGTTGTCGATTTACTTAGGGAATATCTGATTGGGGATAATAGCGGGAAACGGGAGGACCTTGCTGCAATTAGGTTAGAAGCTGCTGATAAGCAAAGAAAACTACAGGATTACAATGCGAAGTATTTTGATAAACGAAGGAAAGCTCCGACGTCGTACAAGGACGGCGATTATGTGATGGTGAGGAACTTTGATTCGACGGCTGGGGTGTCACGTAAATTGATTCCGAAGTATAGAGGGCCGTATAGGATATCGAAGGTGTTGCGGAATGACCGATACTTACTTGAGGACGTCGAGGGATTTCAGCAATCTCGCACGCCCTACAGGGGCGTTTGGGCCGTCTCCAATATGCGTCCGTGGTTAGGGGGATGCTCGGATCTCCATGGGGCATGACTCGGGATCAGGTGATCCCATTTGTCAGGATGGCCGAGTTGTAGCAATGCGGTTACCAACAGTACCCATCTCTTGTCGGTTACTTGCATACATATGAATTAGTCCTCCTTGCACTCTCTACCTATATATGTCTGTGTGGCGTGATTTATCGATACTTACATGTATGCATTTTTATGTATTTTAGTTCGTGATCACATACATACATGAAAGTAACGGTTCCTTATTTTTGTATACATGAAATTCTAGATTATTCTAAGTACATATACTTATCCTTTTCTTTCTTGTTGAATGTATAGTATCGTGAGCATAAGTAAGCAACATTTGTACATAGTTGGTAACATTTTTATACTTAAGATTTATTAATAAACGGAGAATCAAACAGAAAAGACGTTTTTTGAAAGATATAAGATTACAAAAGGTAACGCCATCTTTACGATTTCCTGTTATATGATGTAGTTTGTCTACGTTAAAAGTTTACTTGACGTCACTTGTGATACATTTAAAGGTTTGAGAACGGGATAACGTAATCTTAATTACATCATTCTAGATCGATGCCCCGTAAAATACTGGAAATGTAAAATAATATGGAAGAAAATTACGTTGGTATGTGTTTGTGGGGCATAGATTTACCGCTATTGTACTTCTTCGATTCGTAAAGTAGAAAAACTTTATCATCCCTGACTTGTTACATTCTCTCTTAAGCCTAGTCGAATTTTTCACAAGAAACATTTGACGATTTAAGGGAATTTTACGATTTTATTGTATTACAAAAGTTAGCAAAATCTGTTGTTTGAAATAATGCCCATTTGCTTTATTTGACAGCTTTGTTAAAATATTGATAGAAACATTTCAATGCTTTTCCACAGTAAAAACAGAATACTACTCCTAAAACATTTTTTCCTGACTTTTTCATAAAAATATTTAGTGTACGTGATTTGACAACATTCCGCTTGAAAAACTGAACAGTGTACTAGGCTTTAACGTATACATTTCCTACTAAAATAATGATTAATTACAATTAGAAAACTTTGGATTTAGTTTATTAATAACTAGAAGAAAACAAAATCAATTGTACTTTATTTAAATATAATAACAAAAATAAAAATATACATTATTTTTACGCGATAAACTAAAGCAGATATTTAATGCATAACAATAAATTGTTATTAGGTAAATGAGATGGTCACTTTAAAATATTTTGTAATAATAATTTCTTGTTTAAAAGCACTCTGGTAACATTGATGGTACTGAAAAAGCTTTTTTAGTACAACTTTTACGACAAGAAAGCTAAGGCAGTTGGCAACGTTGTATTATATAGATGAAATAAGAATAAGCAACAAATTAATAATTTACAATAATTTAGTCACAACGAGAAAGCGAACGATTTAAGACGGAAAGTGTGATTTTAGACGTGTTCAACAAGAAAGAAGTGTCTATCGTTATTGAGATACCTATTGTTAAAAAGTTAAATTTATAAGCTTACAAAGCAATTTTAAGGAAGTTAAAATTAAATACAAAACAATATAAAAATAAATGTTACAGCAATTTTCTTTACGAAAAATAACCTGGTATTGTAAAAGGTATTAAAATGTGATTTTAAAGTAGATCAATTTAATTATATTTCATAAACAAGTGGCCATTTTGATTATAATTTAATTTAAACATCTCCCATATTCAGAAACTAAAGAGAAGATTGTGAGAAAAAACTTATGCAAAAGCTGCACTTAGCTTTTGTTAAATTATTTAATGCAAGTCAATAAAAACATACTTACATATGAATTTAATAAAACTAATAATAGGAGAAACGCAAAAGTAAGGGTATTATAGTTTTGGTAATAAGAATAATTAAAAACGCAATTTTTATTGGTAAAATGGCTATTTACAATAACAAGTTTCAATTTGCTATCTTTATGTTTCTGAATAATAGAGGGGAGAGAGTAAAAAATTAATAATTTTGAAAGTGCTTACTAAATTTAATGCAAAACAATTCCCCTTTTATATCATGAGTGAAATTAGGCTGTTTTGTTTTTCTTCCTTCCAAAAGTTAATACCTACTTTGGCTGTTCATGTTACGGTTCTTAGCGTTTTTTTTAGAAGTCTTTGTACCAGATAGGTATTAATATGGTAGAATACTATACAGAATTATTTTAGATTTGTAATAGATTATTTCGAGGGGTTTATTATCAGGTGTACTTTCTCTAAAAGGGTTATTAGCACACAGGTTTTGTAAAAGTGCATATTAAAAATTTTGATCCGAAATTAATACCTATAAAGTATAATTTTGTTAAATGATTTAAACAACCGCGAAAGTAACTGTATATTAAGTTTAACTTTTAAGTTTGCTAAAAACGAAATTTATAATATTGTTTAATTAAGCGAAAATGTGAATTCGTTGTCTTACACACACTTCAACATAAAAGATAGGATCATCTTGCTCTTAAGCTGCTCTTAAGATACAAGAGACGTCACAAAATCCGTGTATTTTAAATAGGGCAAACTACTTTAATTATCGGGAAATAATTACAATTTTCCAACAGGTATATGTAGGAAAGCAAAAAAAAAAGATTAAAAGAGAAATCAAAAATATTTAAAAAACCACATTGTTTTATATAATAACAGTTAATTATGAAAAATATAATAAAAAATTGCCGCTACGCCTTTTTTTACTATTACCTTTTTAATAACTTCTCATCTCCCTTCTTGAATTAAGATTAGTTAAAACTAACAGAAATATAAAACAATAAGAAAAAACTTTCAAACAGACTTATTAATTAATAAAAAGTTGGAAATAAAACAAAGCAAAAATTCAACCAAAAATAAATTTTAAAACAATAAAAATAATTAAAACAAGGCAACAAAATGTGGAATCCAACACCATCAAATACGTCAAGTGATAATAAGCAAAATATAAGGGATGTTGGTGATGTAGGTGATTGTGAATGTAGCAGCGGCAGTGGATCAGAACAATTAGAACAACTGCAACAACAACAAAATAACAGTAAACAACAAACGTCAACATTTGGCGCTGAATTAGCAGGCTCTGCTAATATTCAACAACATCATAAACACGGCTTGGCCGAAGAAGGTGAAGACAATAAAAAAATTGCAGACATTGCTGGAGAAACTATAGACTCTGGCTTTATTTCGGGACCACAAACCTCATCTTCGGCCTATTTGGATGCAGATAACGAAGAAGCTGGTATTCCTGCCAGTGGTGATATTAAAAAATTAAATATAACAGAATTTTCAAGTAAGTCACAACAACAACAAACCAAATTGGATTCTGGTATAATAGAAGAAGAATACGACGAAAGGGAGTGCGATTTAGAAGGCCAACAGAAGAATAAATCAAACGAACCAAATATGATTCTGCCTCACAGTGTTGATGCGGGCATATCCGAATGGTTCTGTAATTTAAGTTTGCAAAATAATCCTGAAGCTAATACCACTTCAGCTGCTTCTAATTCACACACAAACCCCTCCACGTTGGCTGCGAGCTCTGGTTTAAATAATTTAGATGCACCTAAACAGCAAAGTTCTGTACAGCAATCAAAAATATCATCTGTACTATCCTCATCTTCTTATGCAGCTGGTTCAACTGCTCAACATTATCAACAACAACAAACCGCCACAATACCACAACAAATTACTCCAGCTAATGCTTGGGAGAAATACTATCAACAAAATGATGAGGGAGACACGTAAGTATTATCAATGCATTCCCAATATTTACTTAGAAAAGTCTTTCTTAACAAATTCCGTTTAAGGTTAGGTACCTTAAAGATTTAAATTTAATAATAACTTATTTTATACCTATTTTACCTAAAGAAAAATGTAGTTATAGGTACCTAATTTTATAAATTAAAAAACAAGTTAGATGTATAATGCTGAATTATCCTATATGTGTAAAGTAAGATAGTTTGGATTAGAAATGTAAGTGTGTGACACACTTTTTGACAGTCCGTACAATTTGATAATCTTTTGAAAAAAACTATAAAATAGTATTTCTCCATGCGATCAGAGTTGCAAAATCTTTTTTATATGATAGTGTGGCATCTACAACGCCATTTTAAAACGATTTTTTAAGTACTACAGAATTCTGTCAGATTTTTTTGAGATTAAATTGTAGGATTCTGTGCAGGATAGTGAATCCTGGCCTTAAGAGGTTACCGAACAGATTATTTTTTAATAATAAGAAAAGTTCTGGGTTTTTTATAATGATAATTTGTATTGGAAATATCTAAAATTTAGATATACTATCGAAATATTATAATAACATTTATATACATACTTTGTCTTTTATGATTGGCATTATTGCTACATAAATTTTCTTTCAATTCCAATTGTTTTCTTCTAATGGTAATTATAATGTAATGAAATTGTATTAACACGAATTAGAAGAAATCAAAAAACAATTCAAACAAATCTATAAAACATATGTAAATGATCGTTGCATCGGAAATTGTTTTATAAATTTTTTAATCTTGTAAATGAACCTACTATGCAGCACTATTACTGATAGTGCAAGATTTTATAAATACTATCAAATAGGATTGGCAATGTAGCTGTAACTTCTTTCTTTTCTTTTAGACATTGCTTTAAAATCGTTTAATTATTGTTTAATGATGGTTTTCATTAGGATGCTAAGGGACCTCCTTACAAAATTTTGTTAAAATCCATCCAGTAGTTTTTACGTAATGCGAACACAAATGAAAAGCAGACATACAAAACAACAAAACAAAACTATCATATTTTATGTGAAAAAGGTCTATTCTCTTAAATAATTGATTTATTTCGGTTTATAAATAAAAACTTTTCATAAAGAAAAACTTTTAAAAATCCGAAAATGTAAAGTTTGAATACTAATTAGTTTATTTTTTTCATGTTCGTTTTAGTTCTCACTTTTAAATATTATCCTAAAAATGATTATATACTTTTTAGAACATTCTAGAAGTAAAGTATAATGGGCTAAGTTCATAACAAATTTGCAAACGCATGAAACGATATTATCTTAATTAATCTTCAAGCAAATCAAACGTGTTCATTTTTGATTTTTAAGGATAACGACAGCGTTTTATATTACACCTGTTTATAAAGCTTAAAATATTTGCCTATCAATTTTTAAAACAACCTTTCTTTCCTTTCCATTTTCTTTGTACATACATGTGTGTATGTACATATGTGTATGTACATATGTATGTATGTATAAGAAAAAAGGCAAACAATTTAAATTTAGTGACAGACAGGTAATAAATACATAGTCATAAATCACCTGTAACTTGTGGCTTTTATGTAGTTCCGTAAAAATTCCCAAACAAATTTTGTGGCAAATGAACAGGTTTTTTGTAAATTTTTAAATGTGACCTTTTCTTCACAAGGATTAAGAAAGAGGAGGAAGTCATTGTAATAAAGTAAACAATACAGAAATTTTACCTGAAGGCAGGTGATAGTTTTAAACTGATTTTATTTTTAATGTGTAGTTTTAGAATTTGCAAAATTTTTTCTGTATCTTATATGAATAAACTTAAAATATAAATGGCTGTGTATGTGTTTAATTATTTACTTAGACCTTTGCATTTGGCTTGCATTTCCGGATATGAAGATGTTGTTGCTGCTCTAATACGTATGGCTCCTCATCCCTGCCTTTTCAATATACAAAATGATGATGCGCAAACACCATTGCATTTGGCCACATTAACAGCCCAACCAAAAATTATTAGAATGTTATTAATTGCCGGAGCAAAGGTGGGTAAAAAATATTTTTTAATAATTTTGAGAACATAGTATATCAATATTATGGATAAGTTGAAAAAGTTTACAGTTTGATTATAACATATGTAGATTTTTTAAACCTTCTTTGGCTCTACATACTAATACTTAAACATATTTACTGTGTTTATATGACAGGCGAACAATTCGTCTAAAAAATTACAAACAAAACTATGTGCTTTTCAAAAAAAAAAAAATCTAGACCAATTGTTCGTCTGCAATAAAAAAACAGTACTATAAAATTTTCTGCTGATTTTAGTTTAGAAATAGTTTAAAAATATTTTAATTTAAATTTATAAAAATTAATCCTTTTTTAAAGCTAAAGTTTTTAATGAAATTTTTCGTTTTTTTTGTTCTCGTCCTCTTTTGTAATAAAAACAGCCTACAGTACGCGATCGTCATGGTAATACAGCTTTACATCTTGCCTGCATGTCTGGTGAAGAACAGTGTGTTCGTGCTTTAACTATTCCTATCAGTGCCTCCGAAGTAAATGAAGCCCATCGTCAATATGGTCATCGTGCCAATGATAAATCCTATTTAAAATATGCCCAATTACCCTCTGATTTGGAAATTCGAAATTATGATGGTAAGTCCAAAAGTACCACTTTCCTAAAAAGATAATTAAAGCAAAATTTAGACACGAATTTTTTTATTATTTGTTTTTAAAATAAAAGACGGTATATTTATTTGACACTCAGACGTCGCGTCTTCTTAATTATATTTATATGTTCATGTCTTTTGTCATTATTTTTCCTTTCTTTTTTTTTTTTTGAGGCTAGCCATAGTCATAGACATATTTTGCTACAAAAAATAATATAAAATATTTTCACACATTTTGCTTTAAAAATAATCATTTTGTAAGAATGCACAAATACAAACAAATTATTTTCACTTTTGTAGATTTAAGAATTTTCCGCTTAGCTGTCTGCCTTTTTATTTTTGAGAAAATGTATATAGTCTTTATGTCTATTTTTATAAACTTATTTGCACACTAGATTGTGGGTATAGGTACATCTTTATTATATGGATTTTTGGATTCTTATTTTTATAGAATTTTTATACTTGGTGTAAAATCTGTAACAAGTAATTCGTAAATATGTATAGAAGTACCTATTGGCATAACATATTAAAAATTATGGTTATAGGTTATAGAGTTATAGGTACTCTCTTTCTTTTTAGTGCCATTTAAACGTTTTTACGATTTTCCTAATTATGTATTTTAGAGAGTGGATAGAGTTTTTATTATTTGTTCAAATACTTCCTATTGAAAACTGATTTGATGTTAGTTTATATGGAAAATATTTGAACATCAGTCAAGTCTAAAAATCTTTTTTAATTTTTTTGACTGCTTATTTTATTCTGACGTCATCTCGCCATATGTGGCATTATTTATAACAACCTTAAGTCGTAAATAATCAACACAGAGAAAATATAAAAAAAACAAATTTCTATTAAATTGTGCATTAATCAAGGACAATTTAAATAAGGTTAGTGAGTGCAAAATGAGCAGAGGGGAGAACTTGAGAGATATTTGATAATTTAATATTAAGTTTGATAGTTCAAGCCTCTAAAATGAAGCCAATCTCTGTACAAAAAAAAGTTCTTTCAAGTTATTTTCCTATTGCAGCTACCATGTTAAATTTGCTTAAGTCCAAGGCGAATTCAAGAATTTATGTCATTGCTCGAAATGTTAAACTCCATGGACAAAAGAGAAAAATTATTTTTTTTTATACAGTGGGTGACAATTTCATAGAAACTTTTTTGAGAAACTTTTCTGTAATTTTAGTTTTTTTTTTCGTTATTAATTAATATCTGAAATTACGAAAAACAAGAATTAATTTAATAAAAATTTTTGTTATTGAAAATTAGAAAAAAAAACCATTGAATTGTCACCCACTGTAGGTGGAGATTGAAATTTTGAGTGATGATAATAATGCCTGAAAACATCATTGTCATCAAGGCTAATTAATACTAGATGATTATGCGGGCGAATTCAGGCATTTTCGTCTTGTTTATAATTTTTTTATATGGAGTTTGACATTTGGATTTCAAATATATTATGATCTTTTTCGCCTCTGCAATCAGCTGTTAGGATTCGCCTTGTTCACTATCTGGTAAATTTAACTTGTCTTATTCTAAAAGTTGAAAAATTACATTTAATTTACAAACCTTTAATTTATATTTTATTATTATTTTTTTCTTTTGTAACGTCAATATTACAATGCCGTTAATAGAAATTTATTTCATTTATTACATTCCTTAATTATATATTATGATGTCAATTAAGAATTCTGAAATACCAAAATAGATTATCGACCAAAATAATTGCGTTTCTTAGAATGAAGTTTTTAATAGAAATTCCCCACAAACTTAAACACAGGGAATAATACGTTACATTTAGTTGATGAAATAATTGAAATAAATAAAAAATCTACCTTGCGTGCCTAAGAAACTCAATTAACCTTTACATTTCTTAAACTAAATTTGTAACAAAAATTGGGTACATTTATTGATTATTTTTCAAGCAATTTTTACGAAATACTAACAGCACCGACATCACTTCAAATACTATTAAGAATACAAGTCTTCAGTTGTAAATTTAACCTGTTACATCCAAAAAACAATATTTATAAATGTAAAAAGAACATTTCAAATGGGGCTTAATTTTTTTATATTTATGTATGTATTTTGGTAGTATAAAAATTTGTGAAAATTATTTAAAGATTCAAATAAAAAGCAATTTGCATAATACTGATTATTTAAACTTTTTTCTATTCGTATACCAGCCATCAGCCAGCCAATAACCATTAAATATTTATATTCTTTCTTAGTTTGTTCATTAATTTTTCCTACACAGGATTTTTATATTTTGCCATTTTAATTTTTGTTTCATTTATTTTGGTTGCCGTTGCTTCTGCTTTTTTTAGTTTCTTATTTTATTTCTGTTGTTGGTGCTGGCTGTTTGGGCTAAATATAAAAATATTTTGGGTTTTTCCCACAAAAAAAAAAAAAAAGAAAGAAACATTGAAATTGTGTTGAACGCCATGCCATCATTACCGCCTTCACCACCACCCAACATCTGCATCATCATAATCAAACAAAAGCAGTTTATAGCATCTTTGCCGTCATATTGCTTGTGTGAATAAAAATGAAAATGTGATTTTGGTATTAAATTAAAAAAAAAAAAAAATTAAATATGTATATGCACAGCTGTGGACAAAGAAAGACCACATTTTTTACAAAGGAATCCAACATTAAATAAAATTAAAGTGACTTCATGGTATTCTCTAATATGACAAAAGAAGAAAATATTCATATTGTCATTTAATCTCACGAAATCTGCGGAACCTGATTTCTAAAGTTTCAGCTTACTTTCCACGCTAAACAAAAGTTTTACAATCAGAACCAATAATATTAATTTTTGTTTCGTCAGTAAACAGTATTTTTTCCAGAATTTTACATTTTTGCTCATGAGTTTTTCTATTTTTTCCACTGATACGTCCATAAAATTTGTTTTCATTGTATATTAAGTCGAAATTTCTCATTTATTTCCGTTACTATGGTTCCAGAGGATTTAAAAGGATTTTTATCCATTTGGTGAGGTTCTCAAATAATTCTGCTTTTCTATGTTTGTATGTTAATCACTGAGCAGGATACCCTCAGTAGTAATTTCAAACAGGGAATCTGGTAAGTATACGATACTGACGGTACTGCGGGCTATGGAATTCCTGTCTAAACACGTTTTAGATGGTGTGGTGGTCTCTATTTAAGTAGACAAGCGGCGCTTAAAGGCTAAGGTTTCTCGATAGATTTATATGTAGTGCGCTAGTCTACCATTCCGGGGGTTGCGGGTTCGGATTCCAACCAAAGACTCTGGGTCAAATCAAAGTTAACCAGAAAGTAAAAAAGACTCTCAATGGGCTAATTGACATTGTGTTAAATGCCTTGCAAGATTGGCGTCTGAGAGAATTAATTTAGACGAAGTAAAATTGATAAAGCCAACAATTAGGCTTAACCGATTTTACACCTTGGGAAATAGGGAAGGCCAGTTACCAATGCCATTTGGCTTAATTTAAAAACGAAAAAAAACTAAACTACTTCTAGGTCAATTTTTATTTAAGAAATAATGATTACTTTACTGCATAATAAAAGTGCGCTATTTCCTTGAACAAAACTGTGTTTGCATATGACTGTATAGGTATATAAAAAATTATTATAAATGGGCATTGGCGACGTAAACAATGTTTGACGTATGTGTTTGCTGTTTGTCTGTGACCTTTTGACAGCTTTTTATAAAATATAAATCCATAAAAACAAATGTATGTACATATGTATGACCCTTTCACAGCACCACGTGACTAAATAAGGGGATTTGATTTAGATCACAAATATTTTTTTAAATATACATTATATACCTTTTTCTGATATACAATATTGTGTACTCGATTAAAATTGTTATATTACGAATAGGCTTTTCTTAATAAATAGATTTATTTATGTATTATTGTAGGGAATTTTATAAAATTCTTATACTTTTTATAATTACTTATAATTTTTATACTTTTTGTTTTATGGAGTTAATCAAATTGTCTAACCAGGGGCGTTTGCTCTAATATTTACTTTTTCTTTTCTGTCCACTTTTTTCAATGTTTAAAGTACCTGATGAGCACGTGTTACTATTGCGTTTAACTCTTTCAGCAGTGCAGCTTTCATCTTCTCAATCGTGGCTAAAGATCGGTCTTGTTTAATGTAATGTTTTTAAATGTGACGCAAGGTGTGGAAAGGGACGTTATCTTGTCAGTGTTCAAAATTGAGTTTTCGATTTTTTTCGATAAAGCACTAATCTCTGGACAGTACTAATCTCTGGACCCAAAAAACAGGCAAAAATCTAAAGCAAGCCATACACGTTCCGATGAGTTGTACAACCAATTCTAGGAATCAGTTGTATGCACTACCCAAACGATACAATTTAGCGTGCGATTTCATGTACAACTTCATTTAACAACCCAGCTTCCTCAAAGTAATATGGCGTTCAATATGCTATAATCGACATCGTCCGCAAATAATAGCTAACATTCAATGTTAACTGCAAGGTGGTCAAAACATTACTAAACACAAATCGCATCGTGTGTGGCTTGCTTAAGAAATTACGCAGTTATGCGTTTTGAAGTTTTTAATTCAAAAGTATAGTTCTGGAATAATCGAGGTTGAAGTTGGATAATTAATTTGTGCAAGTTTTCAGTTGTTGGAACTGCCTAATTTCATATGTTAAATATGTTATAAAATCTTTTTTGCAGTTGACCGCCAGATATGTAGGTATCGTTTAAATCAAACAACAGGAAACACGAAATGTGTTTTGTCCTGTACTGAAAATTTTACACTGGAAAAATAAGGTGTCCCTCTTGTCAGCTTGCGTCACAAATATTAAAAAAATTTAAATTTCTAGTTAGAAAAATTATGCGTGTATATGTGCAATGAATTTATAACGTTGTTAATTAATTGCGTTAGTTTTGATTTAATAAATTGTTTATTTTTTGTAACAGACCAACGACGTTAATTGTTGAATTATTAACGTCATTGTTGCAAATATAAATAACACATTGTCCTAATTTTTACTATAGTGATAAGAGTAAATACAAATGAATGTGTGTATATATGGATAGTTTTTATTTATTTCATTCGGCTGTACAATTTATATGGAATAACCAGGACAGGTTCGATATGGTCGTAATAACTACGACTCATTTTTATATTTTTATATCAACAATGTTCTAGAAAACTTGTGTTCTACAAAAAATATTTAGTTTAAAAATAAACTGAAATAGACTATAAAAAAATTATCAAAAGTTTCACATTAGTTTTTTTACATCATGGGTTGAAATTAGTGTTAAGCTGTCCCTCTGAAATGTATTCAGTGTATAAAATGTAGTTCATCCCATTTTTAAACACGATTATATTGTTTTGCGACAAGTGTTTGTGCTCTGACGTACGAAATTAGCTGGCAATCTGCTGCAAAGCTGTACTTTATGGTCCTTTCCTAGGACATTGTAATGTTAAATAGACTAAATTTAGATTTTATTTGGAGTTCTTCTAGTCTAGACATTGGTGCAAGGACTACACGCTATTTATTTTTTAATTCTCCAAATGCAATTTCAAATTATATTCTTAGTTTATAGTAGTGAAGACTTTTACCAATTGTACTAAAACAGACCACCACAGTCTATATTGACAGCCGAAATTCAAAATTACAGCCTAAAAACTACCTACCAGCCTAGCCCATAAAGACACACATTTATTGCTCGGGTTTAATGATTTTCTCAAGGACAAAACTTTTCCGTTGCAATCATAATACAAATACCTTAATAAATAATGTCAGTCATCAAACCGTGTCGTTATTATTAAAACAAAAATTTAAATCAAAATTCAAGTACACTTGTTTAACTTTATTGATATGTATTTACTAGCAGAAATTTTAAAGGAAAAAAAGGCTTTTAAAATTAAGACAGCACTGATAAGATTGATAGTATGCATATAAATAACTGCTGATGAAAATCACTGTTGCTACTTTCAGATATGAGTTTATAAATTTATAGAAATGGATTAACAGCGATAACCCCTTAATAATATATTTTCAACATAAAAATCTGATACTCTATAAGAATAATTAATATACAGTTGCTACTGAAATTAATTAAACAGACCGATCAGGCTCATTGTAATAGTTTTTCTTGCCATTAGATATTTTTGTTTTTGAATAAAAATATTTTTTATAAGACTGTTTCTTTTTCGTGTAATTAAGACGGGTTTCCCCAAGAAATTCAATACAATAAACGTATCATTGTGTTGATAAGTAAAATGCTTAAATAACGTTTGGCTTTTATACTAAAGAGTTTTAATTATTTAATAATTTATATTGTTTTTCAATAAGTGAATAAAACTTTAGCTGTATAATGATAAATAAGTGTATATTTTCATTATACGTCACAGAAAATAACCCTAAAATTATGCTGATAACTTTTTTATTTTTTTATTAAGGTGTAAATTTGGAACAGTGCTGTTCTGATAATCATGTCTACTATCATTTATGATAACTGTTTTATTTTAGTAAAATAAAACAAAAAGGGCTTTTATAGGAAACGCCGAATAGCAAATTGTTGTTCTTCTCATGAAAGTATTTTAAAAACTACAATTAATTATGCTAATCGATTGAGAATAGCATTGTAATTATAAGCTGTTGGTAAGGTTAACTAAAAATTGAATATTGCAGAAATATATATGTACTGCGGCAATAATTAATTTCGTATTGAGAAAGATACGTATATTTTTAGAGAGTTAAAAAAGATATTAGACAAAAATAATCTCCTGGTGTTTTGTTAAGTGTTTTCACTTTGGGTACTTTAACATTAGTGCTGGCATTTGTTTGCAGGAATGTGGCGAACAGAGATACATTTGGTGCTACATTTAGAGGAAAACTATTTTAAACAAAATTGTCTGTGTAAAAAATGTTGATATTTTAAGAGATACTAAATTTAAAATAAAATTAGAACATTCTCTAGATATTTGATTAAAATTAATTTAACGAGGGTAGTTAGCGGTAAAATATCTTGTATTTAAAATTTAACAAAAAGTCTAAAACATTTTTGACTTTTTCTTTTCTTATGCATTTACTTATATAAATTATGAAATAATATTATTTCTAAATTTTTGGCAAATGATCAAAAATAATTTGTATATTTACAAACATAAATATTCATTATATTTGTATGTTTGTGCATATTTCTTGTTTTACATAGTATATATTTGTCTAGCTTTTATATATTGTTTACGATAATTTTAAATGAATAACTGATTTCACATGACTTCAAATACAGCCCGCAGAAAATTGAAATAAACATTTGTATTCGTTTGTATGCAAGTAGGTAGATGTTAGATGGATTCATTTTTCTTTTGCAAATCAGATTATTTAATTGCAGTTGCTATTTTAAATATGCATTCATTTAAGTAAGAATGACTTCCAAAATTATTTCGAACAAGTAAATTTTTAAATTCGTTATTTTGCACTATTAACTATTAAAATAACGGTTAAATAACATTTTTATTAACTTGCTTTCGTTTCTGTTCGTTCTGTATTTTCGGTAAGAATTTTTGAAACAATTTTCAACTTCAGTTGACCTACTCAAAACTAGTGAAATGTTTATACATTTTATACTGTAGAACATATAGAATATACTGTAGAATAATAGAATAGAACCTAAACCCTGTGCTGAAAATCGAGACAGTTGTTTTTTAAAACCATTAAATTCACAAAGCGGAAAAAGTTGTTATTTAGTATTCTGAAAATAGCTATACTGAAGTAGAAATTGAGTTAAAATGTTTAAACGGCAGAAGTGTAGAAAAGATTATCAAAACAAGAGCTCTTCGCAGAAGCGAGAAAAAAATATTAAAGGTCATTCATAATTTGTATTTTAAAACGTTTACGTTAAAAAAATTTGTATGAAATAAAATTAAAATTAAATATTTCAATTTATTACTATTTATAACATATAAATAAATTGTTAATGCAAGGCTTAATTAAGTTTATTTTTTCTAATTACTCTATGGAGTTGAAATAATATATCAATTTAAAAATTCGGTAAATAATTGTAAAAAAATAGAAAATTTTTAACTTAGACACAAGGATAATGTAATGCATTTTCTGGATCGCTGAATCCTTCTTCAACATTTTTCTTATCTTTCTACTATGAGTTCTGCTTAGTTGTAAACGTCATCTATTTAGGCAATTAAACTCCGATAATAGAATAAAAGAAGTTTTATTTTAATCATCTATCGTCGCAGTTGGTGAGAAAGATGTCTATTACTAAATAAAGTTTCGTTCTTGCTTAAGTGATATTCTTTAATCTATATACCACCTTATATTTGTTGTTACCCCAGCCAACCTTTGATTAGTAATGGAAGCAACTTGTGGTAATTTGTTTTTGCCCCAACATATTGTTATTAATTTAGTATTAAATCAAGGAGAATTCATACCAGGTGGAGGCTTTAGCCAAGCTGACTGTTTTTTGCCCTCCTTTTTTTTTGTTTTGCTAATGCCTTGACAAATTGTTTTTTATCTGTTGTTTTGTTGTAGTTGTTGCCGTACTGTTCACAGCATGAATTCGCTTTGTATTAAATCAAACTTGTTAGGTAAGCATGAATGCGTGCTGTCCTGCGATATTTAATATTGAATATTCAAATTTATTAGTCGAACTATTTATTAACATAAAAATGAAATGTTAAGTAAGGCTTAAGTTCAATTATTCTCTCAAACTATTCAATGGGTTTAAAAGTATTAGGCCCATTATTATAACTTGCCAACAGCTAAAGCTAGAATTTTGTTTGATCGATAAATTGTTTTTCATTATTTTAAGTAAGTTAAAAATAACCTTTAACTTTCACGCACTTTAAAGGAAAGTTATAGTAATGAGCCCTATACTCCTTTTCATAACCAAAAACTAATTATCTCTCCTATAAAATCCTAACTTTAGCTATTGAGAAGTTATAATAATAGGCCTAAATATATATATATATATATATATTTTTTTACAATTTAAGTAATCAAATTTAAGGCAAAATAGAAAAATTGTATTTTAGATACTAGCATAGATATTAATATCTTCTTCTATAGCCCCTCTTTAATTTTCCTAAATTTTTCTAGTTCTGATTTTTAAAAAAAATTTTAAAAATTTGAAACGAAAAATGGTTCAGTTTTAACTCCGAATCTCATGGCGTTTATTCATCTTCTTTTTGTAAACAAATAAATTTTAAAAGTGGCAGTTACCTTCAGTATTTAAACTTATTTTTTTTTTTAGTTACTGAAAACCTGAAGAATTTTTTTTTAGGATAAATAAATTAGTAAATTTCACAACATCTGTATATTATATTTAAATATAGAAAGTTTAAATTTACAAATCTTTGTATGCATTCAGAGTTAGTTATTTTTTGTATATTACTTTAAATGCTAAACACGTGCAGTTTTTTTTTTTAATTGTAAACAGTTGGTTTCAACGTATTAAAGTTATCTAAGGAAAATCCTAATATAATTTGCAGTAAATATTATTGCACTTTTTTAATTAAAAATATGGAAAAAAACAAACAAACAATGTAAACATCTTAAAAATTATAAATTGAATTGAAGTAAACAACTTTTTTAACTTAGTTAAACAGTTACATAAATCAGTTAAGAGGAGAAGAGAAAAAACAATCAAATAAACTCGTAAATTAAGAAACAGTGATGTTGATGGCATATTACCCTTCAGCAAAAAATATATGTACATATTTATGTATATTTACGTGCGAACAACAACAACAAAAATAAAAATTTCTATATTCATTCAATAATCTGCCTGCGTTATTATAATAAATATTAAAATTACTTTTTACGTCAGAATATGAATCAAAGTTTTAACAACAATACAGGGTTGCAAAAAAAAACTATAGTATATTAGTCTTTCTTACCTTATCAACATAAAAATGTATGTAATTTGCAAATATGTATGTACATATGTATGTATGTGTAATATTTGTACGTCAAATTAGGTGAGGTGTAATTAAAAGTCAAATATTCCCAGTTTTCTTAACGCATTTCGAATGTCAGTCATATTAGTAAGTTAATGGGGAAATCCATACGTCATTGTTTAACAAAAAATAATATTACGCCAATTTTAAAGAAGAGGCTTGTCTGGTTGCCAAAACAAAGCGAACGAACATGTCTAAAAAACATACAAAATTCATGAATGCAAATTTCCTAGTAAATATGTACATACATACATATGTATCCAATGGAATCATCCTGGTAAAAAATCAAGCAGTAAGCGAACCTTTTTGTTGGGTATTCAATACTCAACGTAGTGACTCGATAATTTTATTATTAAATATAAATTGAATGAAAATTATTTTAACAGTAGAAGCAAGGCGAATTCATACCAGGTGGAGTCGATAGCCCAGCTGATTGTTTTTTGCTCTCGTTTTTTGCTAATGTCTTGTCAAAAAATACATTGTTTCATATCTGCTAATCTAATGTCAAAGTTGTTGTTTTGTTGTAGTGGTTGTCCTACTGCTCTCACCTGGTAAGAATTCGCCTTGAATAGAAGTTAACGTTAGGTTAGCTTTTCTTTTTTTATTTCGGACCAGCACTCAGGGGATGACCCCTACTCATGAAAAGCATTGTGCCAGAACTAGGAAATTAGGTTATGGGAAGGAGGATAGAGGTAGTAATGTTTGTGGACATTCGATTTGAATTTTCCAACATTGTAGTTGAAAGGAAAAACCTCTGTAGGAAGATGATTCCACAAGCGAACTGTACGGCTAAAAAATGAATTTTCTCTGTAATGCATTGTGCGATTCACTGGCCAATCGACCACAAATGGATGAGCTCTTAATGAAAAGCGTGTTGTGTGCGAAAACGTGCGGATATCGGTAACTAGTTCACAAATCTCATCAGAGCACATTCCATTGTAGTAGCGATAAAACAGCGAAGCACAACCCACATTGCGTCGATGTTCAAGAGAGTCAATAGAGTTGGATACCCTACTGTCACCTATGAGCTTCTTCGCTTTCTCCTGCACGTGGTCAAGTAGTTCCAAAACAAACTTGGAGCACCGGCCCATACATGAGAGTTGTATTCCATTTTTTGCTTTAGTGAAGACAATCGGAATTAACTTTTTGAAACACCAGAATACGGGGTTTTAAATTAAAAAAAAAAAACAAGACCGCAGGATGTTATTTATGATTTTTTAATTTTTTTACAGACATTTAGTTAATGAGGTTTTTAAATCAAAAATTGTGTTTACAAATGTACAAAATGTTTAGAATCGAAACAACAATAATATTATCAAAGGGTGGATTAACCGCTTCTGATCTGTTCATTCATAAAAAAGCTTCCCCAGGGCCATTTCATTGTCTTCTTCACTTATAACACCCTGATGCCACTGATCCACAAAGCCAACGTGGCTAGAATTGAAAAAAGCCGTATCCATTTTCGACATGAAAAATATTGACTTTCGGACTAAAGCTAAGCTATCGTAATTTGTTCGTCTTTTTTGTTGATCTGCAATCGAAAGTTTGGGTTCGTATTTATTTATTTCTTCGAACTTTTTGTTATTTTATCTTAAATTTGTCACCTTAAGTCATAAACGAGTAAACTTTTAAAATATGTTTTACTTTTCTTTATTAATAAAAAAATACTGGTTTATTTTGTGTTTTAACTTGTGCCCACTTCTTCATACATACTCAACAACTTTTTGGAAATTCCCACCGACCGTATACAAATTTTGAACATCAGACAACCTAAATTAACATGATCGTTATCATCATCGTTTTATTTATTATTAATTGTTTGTATACATTTAACCCATTGGTTATCTATCTTTCAGTACAAATGTAATTTCAAACTCTTAACTTTTAGCCTAGATTGATTTTTATAAATACAAATATTTCAATAAAAAAAATTGAGACTAATGAAAAGTTTTAATTTATCTAGGATACAAATTTATAAAGATTTACTTTGATATGGTAAGTTTTTGCTTATTTTTGATGCGTTTTTTTTTTGCTGTAATTATTTTTGCATTTAAAAGAAAGTGTTAACAACTTATTTATTGCTATACTAGCTGTGTCCACGCGTGTGGACGTATGCTTCCTGAGATCCCGCTTTCAATACTGCCTTAAAATGTGCAGTACCTTTAAATCGAAAAAAAAAAAATCGGCGTACTTTTACTTACGGCTTTTTCTCCACTTTCTCTTGGAAATAAGATATTTTTGCAGAAAAATGTATCCTATATTGGAATCATGATACTAAGGTACCTCCTCGCAAAATTTTGTTAAAATCCATCAAGTAGTTTTTACGTGATGCGAACATAAAAAAGAAAGACAGACAGGAAATAAATTACTATTTTATTATATGAATTTTATTTAAACTATTTTTAAATTAATAAATTAATTATTTAGCCTTATGTTCTTAATTATAAAGAGATAAAGAAAAATTAGACACCAGCAGAGTGGAATGCATTCGTATCTATCTACAAGGTAGTTTCAATTGTTATTAATTTTCTATTTAAACAAACTTATCAAAGAAAAGGATATGAGTAATTTTAAGTTTTATATTATATTTCATATTTAAAAAGAATTTTTATTCTCTTTATATAAAGATAATAAAAATAAAGAAAAATGTTTGCTTGGTAGTATAATATGTGACCCGGTCTATGAAGAGGTGGCTTATGACTCAAAAACAAAAGTTCGGAAAATTAGCTGTTAAAGATAAACAATACATTTCGTCAGTTTCTTAATAGTTTTCCTTTTGCATTATGAACAGTCATGCCCAAAAGGCAACCTAAAAATGCAAAAGAGCATAAATGAGATAAGATCGTGTGTGTATATAAAGAGCGATGTTTTTCTTCTTCAATGCAAAGCACAAACTAGTTTCTGACCCAGCGTTGTCAGATTTTTGGGGATTTTATCCCCAAAAAATCCCCCAATCGACTTTGATTTACCATAACTTCTAAGTAAGTTAGGACTTTCTCGTTTTCACCACGTGAAAGAGCGTCTCAAAAACTATCGAAACCAAAAAAAAGTGGAAATTTTTTTTTTTTTGAGTCATAAGCCACCTTTTCATTAGGCCGGGTCACATATGTATAAAGAAAAACCTAGAGCTTTATGAAATTGTTTTACACTTTTGAACACTACCTATCCTCCTATTAAATATAATATAAAAATTAAATTTTCTAATTTTGAAAATTTTAATTATTATTACTCGAATTGTTTATGTATTACATACAATGAAATTTATAATCAAGCTTAAGTTCATTTTTATTCTCCCTAAGAAAGAATTAATTAAATTACAAATTAGGTGATAATATTAAAGAAAAATTGGGAAAATTGAATTTTTAGACACTAGCAGGAGCGGAATGCACATTTTCTAGACAGCCACGTCCGTCATCAGCACTTTTGTATCTAATCTACTTTTTTCTCATATCCTATTTCTTGAGTTTACTGCATGGCACAATAACATTAGGTGGTCGCGTTACTACAACAAAAACCACATCAAGTTTCTTGATAACAATTTAAATTTCAGATGTTAAAATGAGCTGCCTGATATTAAAAATTACAAAGCATTTTGTACATTTTTGTCTTTAAGTCCTTCTACTTGTGTCCAATAAAATAGCAATTTTTTTTTTAAATTGCAATTTTTATCCATTTTTTTTTTTTCAAAACAAAAAATATTCAAGATTATAATAAAAACTACATATGTTTATTTAATTGAGTAAGCTTAATTGAGCATGTGTGAACACTAAATTAAATTGGGCAATTAAGTTTAAATTGTCTCAATTAAGACAACATGTCTGAACAGGGTATTACGCAAACAATTTTTTTGATATCTTGAGCGGGTTTTGTCAATTATTTCCATTAAACTATGATATAATAACCTTATTAAATACCCATGCTTATTAAATTATCATTATTGAAATTAAAGCCGATCATTTCACGCAGCTTTTAAAGGGTTAATTTTAAATAACAATTTTAAGAAAACCAAAACCAAATTCAAATATAATCCAATTAATTAATGTAAATGTATTAAAAGAAGATTTATTTAACATTAATTTTGAGTTAAAAGAAATTACATAATTTAAGAAATGAGTTTCTTTCTTCTTAACTTTCGTTGGTTTTTTTAATTGCAGTGTATTTTGCTTTAAAACTGTTAATTTCTTTCTTTCTTTTATTGTTTGTTTTTGGCATTTTGCACACTTTTTGTTTCAATAATTTTTTTGTTTGTTTGTTGACTTGTTGTACATGTGGGTTTATTCACATTTTTAGGTTTTTACCGCACTTAAGGTGCCTGACCCTCTTTTGAAACGTTTTTTTTTTCGATCATTTGTGCGTTTAAAACTGGGTTTTACATAAAGAAGCCAGGTTTTTTTCAGTGTCAGCAATGTTATTATAAACTTACATTTTTTTCACATTATAAAACAACAGTACTTTTTCGTTTTATGTTTGTTTGTTTTTTGTTTAATGTAAATGGTGAAGTAGGTGGTGGGGAGGAATTTCAAGTCACGCTTAAAAAGTTTATCTTTGTTAACATTTAATTGAGTGTAGTGAAGTGAACATAAATGTCTGTATGCATGTATGTACATATGTCTGTATTAAATGAATGCTTCCTTTTTGAACGTGATTATGCATTTCTTTTTTTTTTTTTTTCTTACAATTGTTTTGTATTTCTCTCTTTTTTTGCTTGGATGCATAATGAAAATGAAGGGAAAACCCACTTTCGAATTCATACATAAGTACATGTTTTAAACTTGATATTCGAAAGTTGAGGGTTTTTCCCATTGTAATAATGAGTGGCCAATAAAATGACGCTTGAAAGTTTTATTTATTTATTTTGTTGCCTTTTTTTTTGTTAGTTGAGCAATAAACTTAAATATTGAAAGCTTCTAAATGATTGATCGTGTCCGTTTCAAACAAAATATTAATTAATTGTTTCTATGAAGTGTCTAATATGTTTAAAAATAAACCGTTATTATTAAAACTATAACTCTTAATGAGAACAAATTGTTTAAAAATCAAATGCAAAAATACAATTCCAAGAAAATTAATTTAACTGTAAGGAAGGAAATGGCCTGGCAAAAAGATCCCCTCCTTTATCAATGTACAAATAGTGCAAAAAAAGTTGAAAAAAACTGGGATTTTTAAGTGCGTAAATTCCTATATATGTACCTCAACGTCACTAATAGTCAGCTTACCATTGATTCTTTGGAATTTTTGAAAACCCATTGTGATAATCATCAAAATTAAATATAATAATACTAAAATCTCTTTGTTTATTATAAATAAATATTAAGTTTATAAGGGAATTACTAATTGATTGCATTTAGTAGAATTTCCCAAAGTCTTACGAATTTACTTTGTGGTTGGATTTTTTTCTAACAATTTTCTTAAAATATTTTTCCAACGAACAAAATTTATTGCTTTAGCAAAATGCGGGTTTTTTATTTTTATACATACATATATTTAATAGTATTTTTTTACCAAGTTACAAGAAATATATTTGTTCTTGTCTCTTCCTATATTACTCACATAAGTTAAGGGATTGACTGACAATAATACAAAATAAAATACCATTTTAATGCAAAAATATTCGAGTTTTTTTTTTTTTTTTTTTTTTTAATTAGAAACCAATGAACTTCTTGTTTTTATAAAACTTTTTCCAAGTGTGAAGGTCGACAGCTCAAATACATTCATTGCAAATTGACTAACAGTCGAATGTCTTGTATTTAAAACGTTATCAACCAAGTTTTAATAGAAAGCTGCTTAAATATTTGTTATAATTATTGTTTTATCTTAAAACAAACCATATTTTTAATTGGGGTTTTCCTTAATTGTGTTTTATTAGGTTGTTTACGGAAATTATTACTTTTCGTTAAATAAAATAAAAGCCGACGACGTTATTAAAAAAACAGCTGTTAAAATAAATATTTATTTTGAAGCAGATTGTGTGTTTTGTATTAAAACACATCGCTATCTATCTCAAAATAATATATGTAAATTATTTTTATTAAATAAAGATTCAAAATTCTGTTCTAATGATTTTTTTGTAATTCGAAATTTTTAAAGAAATCATAAATAATGCTGATTTCGTAACTTATTACCAACTAGGAAATCAGTTACTCATTATTTTAAAACAACGCCATCTGTTGTTAATATTCATCCAGCAGTTTTTATGTGATGCGAACACAAAGAAAAAGACAGACAGACAGAAAATGAGTTACTGTTTTATTATAGGTATAGATAATAAATTTTCTAGAAAAATTAATATCTTGAAAAAGGTTTTAATTTAAAATTTTAAGTTACTGAAACGTTTCAAAAAAGCTATTGTTACCTCATCTCTTTATTCAAGCAGGACTAAAGAAAACAATATTTATGCATTATTTCTTATCTCCATAAAAAAACAAATTTAACAGAATTATAAACTAACATAGATGAGAGAGACTACCCTGCCTTCATCAAACACGGGGCTGTTAAAACCTTTTCGGATTGCATAAAACACCCATAGTCTTATGCTTGTCTGCATAAAACACCCATAGTCTTTGGCGGGAATCGAACCCGCAGCCCTCAGACTGATAGAATAGCGCACTACCAATCGGTCTATCGAGGCACACCTTTGATTTTTAATATTTTTTTTTGCAAATTATTTATATTTCAAGATAAACAACAGATCAGGCATTCAAACAGTTTATAGAATTTTAAGTCAATTTATTTAAATCTATTTAATGTTGACAGATCTTAGATTATTGATCTGTGTTTACAACCATTAACATCTATTCTTTTTTTGTTTCAAATTTCTTCTTATTAATTTATTCAAACGAAACATAAGGTTTTGGTTTTTGTTTGTAGATCTCTGTTTTTTAGATTTTTTGATCTCTGTTTGTTTCTTCTATTATTATTAGTATTATTACAAATTTCTACGTTTTTATAAGCTTTTTATTTAGTAAAATTGTGCTGATGATATTACTCACTTCAATATAAAGCTGATGGGAGGGAAATTCCAAAAATATTAACTTTTAAAATATTGCACTTGAATAAATATTAATTAATTTCTGACTGATGCCTTTTAAAACTTACTAACAATAAATTATGTTTTTGTAAGTAAAGACTAATTAAAGAAAGACTTTTAAAAAACTACAATTTTTTATATCATGTATGTAATATACAGAGCGTACTTAAGTAGAGAGCTTAACCGAAATTAATTTTGAAAATGAAGTCGAATTAAACCTTTAAGGTTCAGCCAAAAACAACAAAATAAAAAAAACATGGATGACGCGACTAGTCGCCAAATGGTCGAGTTTCTATTTATAATAATTGAAAGCCTTAAACATGACTCACGACCACCGCCCTCCCCCCTTTAATAGAAAGAAAAACAGCCATAAACCATTCGGAACAAATCTAGCTTAGTGGTTATTCTATAATGTGTTATGAAACTGTCTGCAGAAACCGTAAATTGGGATTTAGGAACCTCCTGAGTTTCTATATGTAATATGACATACAGTATTTAATGATTGAATGAGGCAATCAAGCTAAATTGAGTAGATCTCGGTGAGTAAGGTAAGCAGAAAAATCTGTAAGGGAATAATTTTTATTTAGAAGAGCGCTATAAGCCATAATTTTAGCACTGCCACTGCCGACCTTAACGTTAAACTAAAAGATGAGGATAAAAAAACTTTGAATAACATTGATAGATCAGAGCGCGAAGTTGATATTAAATTACGACGGGCGGCGGCTAAACAAGAATATACTCGGCAGCGGCTAAAAGTATACTAAAAGCTGAATGCATATCAAAAAGCGACGGCTAAGCAAATATAACCGGCTAAGGCAGAAACTAACTTATATATTTGGAAATTTGTTTGTACATACCTACATACCGCTCCTTTAATTTCACCCTGGGGGCACTAATTGCCATTGTAATCTACCTTTTTACTGCTTTGACGCAGTGATTTCGGGGAATATGGAGAAACAGACGCCGGGGTACCTAGAACGTATCTGAAAGAACAGGTCTGCATATAAAGGTCTTGCGAGGCCCAACCACTGTCCTAACGATTGGTACCACGGGAACTGTTAGCCCCACAGAGAACCGCTCATCTCTGTAACCGGATATTGCTATGTAGTTTCGACCCATGTTTGCAGGGATGGTGTACGGTTGGTCAAGTGTTCTGTTGCGCTCTTAACAGACGACACCAATAGAGTGTCAGGAGTTTTATGGTCTCCAAAATACCCCTAAAGAGGTGTTAGAACATAGGTTACCATGTTCTATAAATTGCTACTCCTTTTACAATACTTGTTTTGTACAATGAGGCGTTAGGCTATGCCAAAATTATACTCAGTTCTAAGACCATCATCAGGTTAGGCCATCATGACAGCTACTGATGCTAATTCTTGATCGCACACCGAACCTTTAATGCAAGATAGTCATATATAAAAACAGAAATTTCTTAAAATCACATTTCAAGTATTAAACCGTTTTTTAATCTCATGTAATTTTACCCTGTTCCTTAAATCACTTAATACAGTGGGATGGTTTTAAGTTTATAAAATCACTAAATATAATGGTGTGTTAATGATGCAATTTATTTTAAAATCAACCAATTTTAAAATAAATAATAGCAAATTAAATGAAAAAACCAGCTTAGCTGATGATGAAGCCAGCTAAAATTTTTAGCCGATATTTGCCTAACACTTCGGTGGCAGTTAACTGCTTCCAATTAAAGTCGGTGGCGGCTATTAGCCGATCGGCTTCGCGCTCTGAGATAGATCCGTATACTTTTGTTCTTATTTTGATTGCATTACTTGGTCTTATTTTCACATTTATTTGTTTGCGGGAATATTGATGCTACTTCCTGAATAATAAATAAAACTAATTTAAAGGTTTTCAAACATCTAAAATGTTTTCAAGAGTTTTTATTTGATGATAATGTTAGCAAAGCAAGCTTTAAATTCAGTACTTAAATATTCGACACCACAACATTAGAAAAAATAAAAATCCTTTCCTAGAGTTTATAATATGATTTCGTTAAATTTATATTGTTATTGCATAAATGATTAAGTATGAAGAAATTGGCATCAACAATATTAAAAATAGCTGTTATAACACTATTATTACAAACTAAAAAAGAAATACTCTTCAAACCGTCTTCAATAGACCAGATCTAGTTTTTAATTTATTCTCTAGCTCAAGAAAACCAAAACAAAACAGCCAATCAAACCGATTATAATGGAAGAGAAGACGAAAAAAACAAACTAAAAAATTATTGCAGTTTCGAGATTAGTTTTGGGACAATATCAAAAATAGTACAACCAGTTTGATAATTCTCTTTGATTACTTTCTTAAAAATTCTTACCTTTTGAGTCAAAAAAGTATGCTAAAAATATCGCTCCCTAAAGAAAAAATAAAAAATGTTAATTTTGTTAAGATAAGGAATTTTTTAGATTTTTTACAAATTTAGTAAAATTTGAAAATTTCAAATGACGTTAAGATAGAGACGTTTACACACAGTATCTTTTAAAACAACATAATTAAAAAGAAATTCTAGTAAATTCAAATTTATCAACCTGTGTTATTTTAAATATAAAAAAGTATTTCTAAATTTATTATTAATTCATACTACTTATTAGCCGGGGGAAAAAATAAAAACTAAAAACTAAAAACAAAACTCGTCGTAAGATTAGTAATTTGTAATAATGAATGAGTCAAAATGAAACAACGTACATATAAATCTTTACACGTGTTTGAAAAAACAACAAATAAAAAACTGCTGTAATAATAGATTTACAGTTAATCAAACTTAAATAAAGCAGTGCAATAAAATCATGTTTAAATGCGTAAATAGAAATTTTCTCATTTTGGAATTATATAATTTGCATAAATATAAATATTTTTGTTAGTGGGTTATAATTTTTTATTTTTCTTAATCAAAATTTCGTCTTAACGGTGGTGATTCTTTAAACAATATTTAAAATGATTAACACATTAAATAACCGTATTTATAATTCTCTTAACTTAACTTGGCTTAAGCTACAGCATTCGGCTTCATTATAATTAATTTTTATAATTAGATTTAATAATCTAATTATAAAACAGAATTAATTAATATCTCTAAATATTATTATTTTTTTTATAAGTTAATTTGAACGAGACAAACTGTTCGATTAAACTTTCCCTCGGTAATATTTAAGACAGGCTAACTCGTTTCATTATTATTACCTTAAATATCTTAACCTTTTAATAACAATTAAAAGTGCTATATTAGGCAGTGCTAAATCTTTTATACTCTTCACAATACTGATGTTAAATATTGCCTTTACGCTGTTATATTTATAAGCTAGCTGTGCCCGCCACGTCGTAGGCGCCCTGATTTTGCTTTGAAAAATTTTGAAGACTGTTACTTTCCAGCAAAAAATTATGTTTACTTGAAGCAGGTTTGTAAGGGAGAGTGAAATAGACTCCCCTTTCAACCTGCTTCAACAAGGCAGGATTTTTGTTTGCGATTTCCCACTTGGTAGGTCTCTTTGCTTCCCCAAATTCTTTATAAAAACTTATTCGCTTACATACCTGAATCCACGTAAGAGAGAGAGAGAGAGGATGTTGTTTGTTATTATTGTCTTACAATTATAGCATTTTCGAATGCTTTTATAAGACCCGCTTTTGAAAGACATGAGTTTTATTTTACTGCTTACAAAAAAACCAACAATTCTCTGGGTTTGATAATGCTTCAGTTATGGTTTATGTATGTATTTTCTTTATATAGAGATACCCATCCCTGGATAAAATTCTAAAATTTATAAAAAATTCCAAAATTATTGTAGAGTTCAGTGAGAATAAAAGGTGCTGTCAAGTTTGCAGTACCTTTTAATCGGTAAAATTGCGTACTTTCACTAGATACCAAGGTACCTTGATTCATCCAGTAGTTTTTAGACGAACAGAGACAGGCAAAAATTCTTAAAATGTCTGTTTTGCATATCATTTCGATTACTAACTTCACCAGCAACAAAATTTTAAAAAATTACTTCATGTACTGAAATGGTGCTGTTACAGTTGTATTACATGTATAGATTTAAAACGCTTTTAATTCTTATGCTTTTCAACTTCATTTGTACAGAAGTTTTGTACGAATAGCCCGCACATTTACGTGCATAGTCGAGCAAAAAACTGGCTGGATTGGAGCAGTGGGCGCGGTACCAACCATACTAGTTAAAAAATTATTATCGTTTACCTAGAGAATTATAATAGGTCGAGTCTTCAAATGTTGCACAAGTTACTCTCATATTAATGTAGATAGTCTTGCAAAAGCAGGCTGAATTGGAATAGTGGGCGTGGTACCTGCCATACAAAGTAAATATTCATGAATTTGTCATTGGATTCACAATAGCTAGAGTTTTAAAATTATTTAAGAGCTACCCAAGTGTTATAGTCGAGCAATGAACTGGATTGGTTGGTACAGTGGGCTTCGTATCTTAAACGTAGTAAACTATATGAGCTAGAATGTTGAAATATTGTACTTTGAGAATAACGTGTGTTTTTGAGCTAAAGCTTGGGGTTATGACTTACAACCTCTTAGATAACGCACGTTTCTTGAGCTAAAATTTGGCCATGATTTTTTGGCGATAAGGGTCACCGATTAGATTTAGATTAAACATTAACATCGTCAATTTAAATAGCGTACTTACATTACAGCGAAATCCTGTAGATATGTTTTGAAATCTTTCTCAAAATCTACATCGTTACCACTGCATTTTTTGACATTAGCAAGATTAGCAAGATTTTATTACATTAGACTTTATTTCCACAGGACAAGCTTTCTTGTGGTAGAGAAAAGAGTACAGACTCATTTTATCCCTCTCTCCCACAAATATTTAAAGTTGCGAAGGAAACCTGGCACTGTGGGAAACAGGACTTTTTCTGTTTTGTTTTTTACCCCCGTCTCCATTAGACATTAACATGTCTTAACAAAAGTTAAAAAAAACATTTTGAATACTGTTTTTTTTTATATGATGTTTGAGTTTTGTTAAGACATGTTAATAGCAAATGAAGACGGGGGGGTTGTTTAAGTAAAATTAAATTTTTTCTTGTGGACGGTAGTATTTTTAGTACAATTTAAAAAAAAAAAACATGGTTGCGTTACTAAGTACTTTTTTTGTCAAAATCTAGTGGCGAAAAAAAAACAACTAGATTGATTGAGATGCTCAAAACCTCGTACGTATTAGATTTTGGTGCAATGTTTGTTGAAAAAACGAAAAATCAATTAAGAATTAATCACCAAATTAAAAACATTTTTTCAAATCTTTTATGGTGTAGACAGGAATCAAACCCGTTATTTAAAAATACTTTGGTTATAATGAAACTTTTTGGTTATTGATAGTTTTTTGTTAAATAAGTGTTGTTTTGCTCCGATGTAATGCAAAACTGGATTATAAAGTCCTGTGTTAGGGTAATATAATATACTAAATGATTCAAGTTTACATCATGCATGTGCCCACTCAGTCACAACTCCAAATTCACCAAAGTGTTCGGGGGAATTACTGCGTAATTTGATTCGAAGAAAACTTTTTCCAACACACAATATAAAAGTCATACAAGTTAGAATGATTTGATTTCGAATCAAATTAAGCAGTCACCCCCCATAAAAAGCCAACAGCTGTCTTTAAAAATATACAGTAACTGTATTTTTTTTTTTCAGTTAAAGAAGACAGTGATGCAAACGATATTTTTGTAGTCGTTAGAGATCTGTGAACTAGCTTATGAAACAAAAACGATTTTGATTTGTTCATGATTTAGGGTAGTTGTTTTCATATTATATTGTAATTGACAAAGGCAGCGGAAGGGAACATGCTGTCTAGAGCCAGTACATTACAAAAAACAAAAATAATTTAAGACAACCAGTCAAAAAATAAGAATTGCTGCAAGTTCAGTAAACTTGTTTTACAGGGATTTGCTTTTTTTAAACAAATTTAAATATATTTGTGAGAAAAGTTATAAGAGTTAATAATTAACTAGTTTTTATTTTTTATAAATGTTAATAGTGTTAATTATTAATTATTATATCTTTTTTTGATTTAACTTGTTCATTCAACTTAAAAGATTTGCACCTCTTAAAAGTTATTTTCGTTATATTTTTTTATTGCTTCTTTTTCTGTTTTGTATTCAAAATTATTTGCCATTTGTTTTTGTTGTTGGTGTTTATTTATATTGTTGCTATTGTTCAAATAAACATTTATATAATCATACATACATAGATACGTACATACGTCTGATTGTCTATCAGTATAGAAATTTAGCATTTTTAACTGGTTTCTATACGATGGGAATTTCATGGGGTTTTCTGAACTTACACAAGCAAAAGGCGGCCAATACAATATGTAGTTGCATATACATATATGTATGCATATTAACACAAAGCCAATACATGTGTTTTATTTTGTTAAACTTTTTGTTGTTGCTGCTATTTAAATAACCTCTTCCAAGCCACCATAGAAAGTATACCAAACAACAAGCCATCTCCAAATCAAACCAACATCATTATCATCGTTTTGCCATCATGTCCAGCTTAACCTTTATTTTTTCCATAAACTAAATACAAACATATACATACATACATACATACTACTAAAAATTTTTTTAATGTGGTGGTACTGGACGTTTCAGTATTAAAATAAAAATATAATTTTATTGAAAAAAGCTTAAACATAATAACCAGCTTTTAAATGGTTAATTTGTAAAATAAATAGTTGCCCCGAATGATTTGTGATTTATTTATTTATAGTAACGATTTCATTCATTATTTGCTTTTTATAGCAGAGAAAAAGCTTTTTTTACTTTACCATACGTAGTATGTATAGGTAAAGCAATATTCTAGAGGAATATAATTTTTAAGAAGGTTGTGTTAAAATTGTAATATGTTTTTTTGAAAACAGATACTATAAAGATTAGGAAAAAATCTGACGGAATTGTGCCCTACTCAAAAAATAGTTTCAAAATGGTGCTCGACTATCATACAAAAAGGATTTTGCAACTCTGATCGCATGAAAAAAAAATATTTTTTTTCAAAAGATTATCAAATTGTACAGAGCTTTCAAAAAGTCTGTCACACAAAAATTTCTAAACCACACTTACTTTTTTAGCACACATGATATTTATGACAGCTCGTACGACTGAGTATGATAGTGAATCATGGCCTTTAATACTTTTTAAATATAAAATTTTATTATGAGTTTCACTCAACTTTCGATCTTCTCATCTATCAACTATCGAATATAACCAACATGGATGGTGTTATGAACTGTCATTACTGTAAAATTTTTCCTTAAATATGCTGTCAAACAGAATTTTGCTTTCTTTTGATATTCTTTTTATTTAATGTTATTTTATTTTCTTTTTTTTTTTTCTTTTAATTTTAGGTGAAAGATGTGTTCATTTAGCAGCTCAAGCTGGTTTTATCAATATATTACGTATATTGGTTTTATATGGAGCCGATATTAATGCCAGAGTAAGTCTTTAATCGTATTACTTAATTAAAACTCTTTATTTATTTACCTTTTAATTTTTTTTTGTAATAATAGGAAGGCAAATCGGGTCGCACACCATTACACATTGCCATTGAAAGTTGTAATGAAGATTTAGCCAATTATCTTTTAGATGATTGCCAAAAATTGAATTTGGAAACAGCAACATATGCCGGTTTAACGGCATACCAAGTGGCCTGCATACTAAACAAATCAGAAATGCAAAATATTTTAGAAAAACGAGGAGCTGAACCATTGACACCACCAGATAGCGATTATGATAGTAGCGATATTGAAACAGATCTTGACGATTCAAAGGTGAGCCTCTAAATAAAATTAAAATCAAGCAAGTAATCAAAAGAATTTAAAAAAATGGAATACACTGAACTGGCCTTCAGTCTATCTCAGTAAAAGAAAGTGGTTTATAATAAAAATAATAAAATGAAATAAAATAAAATAAAATAATTAAATAATAAGGTCATAAGAAACTAGTAATGTTAAACAAAAAATAAATAAATAAAAATAGAAATAGACTAAATTTTTAGTATGATACAATGTACACAATAAACACAATTTTATTTAAATATAAATATAATAATGTTGCCTCACAATATATGTATACAAATTTTAAGAGGATAAAGTTCTATGTTTTAGTAGAACTTATGAGGAATTCTTATTTTAAAAAAACTACAACAAAAAAATATAAAATTGGTTTCAATTGAAAATTAGAAATATTTTTTATTATTAATTATTCAGAGACCGCAAAAGATTATTATTATTTTTTTTTTAATTTTAACTTAAAAATCATACAGAAAAATAATGGAGTATACCAACATTAATTTTCTTTTAACATGGACTAACTTTAGTTGCATTAATTTCTAATTGTTTAATTTTTATATAATTTTTATATAATCTATATAATTTTTATATAATCTATACTATAAATTTGTTTTTCCTCAAAAAATAAGTTTGTTTTTTGAATCGTATCTTTTATTTAGAAAATAAACGTTAATTTAATTTTGTTTTTTACTTAATAATAAAAGTTATTTTTTGTGTTAAAATTGCACTTCTAATATTTTTAATCATTCGCATCTTTTGTTGTGAACTTTATCCTAAAACGGTTTAAGAGAAGGCCATATGCGTCAAAATCACTTTGTGTAAATTTTAAGTGACTTCCTATTACGGTCCAAAAAATAAAATTAAAATTACGTTACTATCGGGACATCGTTTCAATTTTAGTATTTGTTGGTTATTTCAGGTACTATAAAAATTTCAATCGTCTTCCTATTACGAATCTCGTGATTGAGGGGGTTTGTGACAGCCTGCCTTTGGGTACGGAACCCTAAAAAGTTCTATTTGTATTAAATATAGTCGTTTTTGAAGTAATCGTTTAAAATTCAAGTACGTAGTATCATACACATACGAATCAGTATAAGAAAACAAAGAAAACTTCGCAAACGCTTCATTCAAAGATGCAAAATTTTTAAATTTTTTTAATCGTTTTTTACATGAGCAAAATCAAAACAAATACTTTTTGAATGTCAAAGACGCAAACAACACAGCTGCCATTTCACTCATTTGCTTGCCTAAATATACCATAAGAATCGTACAATTACGAACTAAACAAAAGCATTAATGTACTTTTTTGATTGATTGATTTAGTTCGTTCCATTTTCCAATGATGATATGTTTTTATTATTGTTTTTATTTTGTTTTTCTCTTATAATTTGTAATCTAAATATGTAAAAAGAAAAATTAAAAATCCTACAAGATGTATTTCTCAGGAATAAAAGTTGTATACTGCTTTGACACCTTCTCCACCATAATGACCAAATCATTTAGCAAACGTTTGCAAAATATTTTTCTGAAAATATTTTTTTGTTCTCATTGTTTACTTTTCTACCTGAGTACGTTTAAATGAATGTACAGATGTGTTTACGACCGAAAACAATACAAAACTAAATTTGTTTTAAGGCAACACTACCTCTACGTAGCTTTTTTTGTTTGTCTGCAGAAAACACTTAGAGTCGTTGGCGGGAATCGAACCCGCAGCCTCCAGACTAGAGCTCTACCAATCGGTCTATCGAGGCACTCATAACACAATCGTTCTCATTATTGCTGCTTTTTTGTTGTATTCACTCCAAAAAAAACTGAAATCAAACGTTTCTTTTTGTTTATTTTCGTACTCTGATAGAAATAATACTTTCCTTCTGGTCGACCACTAGCGGTCTCTGGCAAGTCAGTGGTAGACTGACAGGAACCTCAGGTATTATAACCAATACCCTTATTAAGAAGTTTTCACCGGTCAAGCGGCTTCTATGCAGTATCGAGTACTGATTTACTGCTAAATCAATTATCTCCTCTTGGAAATTAAGAAATCAAAAGCGACGTGTGAAGAAAGCGTCGCGAAGACACTTTAAATGAAGCGATAAAAGCATATCCACAAATGTAATCGCAGTAGAATTGCTAATAGTCTTGCATCCCAACTTAGTGTTGGAATTACGTCGAAAATGATGTTATTATGGAGTTTGAGTGTTACTCAACTCGTGCGGCCATGTTGCAAGCTTAATAACTTTTTATACGCAATAAATTTAAGTCAAAATTAAAAACTAACTTTTATTTTTAAGTAAAAAATTAAATTAGAAAAATAAATCTTAATTTTAAACGAAATAATTTAACTAAAAATTTTAACAAAAAAAAAATTAAACATAAAGAATAACTTTTATTTCCTAAGCAATAAACAATAATAAAAACATAATTATTAAAAGGATTTTTTTTTTTAATTTCATAATCGTTAAAGTACTCCAAATAATTTGATTTTATAAATAATATTGAGTGTCAAAATGGGTCCAACTTTTTCTAATCATTCGTATTTTGTTTTAATCATTCGAATTTTATACTTTTTGTTTTTTTAATTTTCCATACAAAACCAACAAAATAATTTTTATTTCCATAAAGCTAATCCAATCCCTTCCTTCATAAACAAATTATTCAATTAGTTAATTTTTGTTTACTTGAATGTAGGAGTTAACTTGTTTAAACTTAATTTTAGTTGGTATTTCCTCACCCCGTATTAAAATGAAATCCAAGTATATAACCTAAGTCTTTGATAGGATTGCAAATGGGTTTACACTTCGCATTCATTCCTTTCAATGCATTGTGAGGAAATACGAATTAAATTAATGTATAAACAACGTCGATAAGTGTGTGGATAAAATGTTAACATTTAGATTTTGATTACTTTTCTTTACAATAAATCATTGTCTGTCAAAAAGTTTATAGTTTTTTTTTATTAATATTAATAAAATTGATAATGTTTTCTTTTACCTTTTTATGTGCGTGTCGTTTTGTCTAATAATGGTTTTAAAAGTTCTAGAATAGTTTCCTTTCAGATTTAATACTACTATAATGTCCATGTTACAACAAAAAAAAAAAAAAAAAAAACTTAATATTAGACTGAACTAATTATTTTTTATGTATTAAAAATTAAATAATAATTTTCAACCAAAAAAATAAATTAAAAAACATTTTATTGTTCAAAAAATAAACGTTGGTGGGATTTTTTATTTATTTTTGGATTTATATAAATTAAAATGTATGTATTTTATTAACACACAGGTATGTAAAATTATTTTGTTGGTTTATTTAGTTACAAAGTATTTTATTTAGCTTGAATTTTAATGCATTTTTTAGTCGCTCTTTAAAATAGCATAACTGTCGACATGTAGAATAATAAATTTTAGAATTGTTTTTATTAAAATTATATTTTTGTAGTTTCTCTCATTTAAATTTAATTGCTGTTGTTGTTTCAAAAATTTATATTTTTATTGTTACAATAAAACAACTACAGAAAATTGACCAATTAAATGTTAAAAATAATTTAAGCAAAAAAATCAGCGTTATATGCATGTGACTTTTTGTAAATTTTTTAAAAGAGAAATATAAGTGATATGTCTTTAAAATCATTATGCAAATTCCCTTCAAGTCAAATTTATCTGATGGTCAAACATGTCAAAATATTCAGCCAAGTTATAATAAATTGTTCTCTAGAAGAAAACTTTATTTTTTATCACCTGGTGAATATATAAGTCCCTATTTGGATCCAACTTAAAAACATATTTAAAGAAAATTTCAGAAACAAAAATTGAACTTCTGGATGGGAATATAAGTGAGAGAGGGAGCAGTATGAGCAGAATTCCTTTTGACAGTTTCTATTAGCTAGGCAGATCAGTAATTAAAACAATTTTATCTTTTTCCTCAAATTAGTATATCCTTTTAAACACAGTATATATGTATATGTATGCCGCGAAAATCAACCAATTTTTTTTTAAAGAATTGCGTGTTGCTTTAAAGTAAACATTTGCGGTGTTTCGCAAAAGGTAGATAAAAGAATGTTGTTCGGAAAGATTGTGATGTTTACTTGGCTTAGTCGACTTTAAGCCAAGTTCTCGCAGATGTGGCTGACTTTTTTAAAACGATTCTTTTTCCGTATCAAATGCGCTGGATTAAATCTCGTTCGGCTAGCTCATTGGTCTAGCTAAAAAAATCAATTATTGAAAAATGCATTATGAAAAATGTTTTAATTTTTCTATAATTTTTTCAATTCGGTAATGTTTTTATTTGGTGAACAATTATTTAATATAAATCAAAAATGTTTAAAACTGATATCTTTTAAGAAACAGGCACTTAAAAATATTGGAAAAAAAAACCTTAAGAAAAGTTTAAAAAAAAGTATTTTTCAAACGTAGACAAACATATTTAAAAAAAATATATATTTTTTTTATTTAGTGCTAATAATAATAATAACCCTTTATATAAATGCTATTATTTAATTTAAACATTTTGTTATTTGCTTGCTTTCTCGTTTCTGTGTCTCACATTTTATAATTTTTATATAATTTTTCCTTTTTCTCTTTTTTAGTTATATGATCGCTTTGGTGATCCTGGTTACTTCGTTGGCTACAAAGGTGGTAACGCTATGACAGTGGCTTAATTATTCATCCTGCATTCTTCATTCTGACACAAACTTTATGTTATCAGACTAGTAACCATCAGTCTGCAAAAATTTAAATGAATTTGTTAAAAACACGTTCTTGAAACAAATATTCTATAACTATCGATTAATATTTTTTCAAATAAAATATTTTAATTTAATCTGACCTACAATGTACATAAAATGCCCTGTCCCTGTTTTTCAATTACGTAAAGCGCTTTATTATTTTTCCTAGAAAATTAAAAAAAACAACCATTTTGTTTCTCGTTTTCATATATTTGTATGTGTTTTGTTTTTTACAATTTCTTATTTTATTTTTTCATGTGTGTATTTACAAAACTAATGATGAATTCTAGTTAATATAAAAAAAAAAAATAAAAAAAGCTTCTGTATTATTCGCGCAAATAAATATTTTAACTTCTTAGTTTAAATTTATATTGAATCGTTAATAAACAAATTTAATGAATGCGTGTTTATAACGTACATATATTTTTAAAAGAAATATTTTAATAATTCATGTATGCAAACGAAAAATCAACAATTAAAAAATTTAAAATAATTTACACTATTTTCTAAAGAAATAAAATATATACGAGTACATATGTAAGTAATAAAAAATATATGTTTTTCAATGTAAGATAACTACACCAGTTTGCTTTTTATTTCATTTTTTGATTAAGTAAGTTAAGATAGTAAAATTTCTCTTATTACTCACTGACGTATTTATAATTTTTAAATAAAAAAAATGAAATTTTTACAAAATATCTAAATTTTAAACATATATCAAGGGATTGACAAGTATTAAAAAAGTGCTTGAATTTTTATTAAGTCAATTTAACAGAAAATAAAAATTTTACAAAAAATCGAGAAAAACGGTTTATATCAAAATTTTACCAAAAAAATTTAAATTTTACTAAAAATCGAAAATATGCTTAAATCAAATGACGAAACTTCACCATGATTTCACAACAAAAAAAAAATGCCCTGAATGTATAAGTGCATAACGAGTATCGAAAAAGTATCTTAATAATTAAAAATATTTCCAAGAGAGAACAGAATTTAATTTAAATAAAATTAAATTGAATAATATTAAAAATGTTACCAAAAAACCAAGTTTCTCCAAAAAAAATTTAAAAAACCCGAAAATTAACCTAAAATCTACATATATTTCAGCTAAAATTCTATACATCTTTAGTTGTAGTAAAAAATTTAAATTTCTTGAAAAAGTTAAAATTTACCAAAAATCTAAATTTTTTAAACAAAATGAAATTTAATTTATTCCAAAAAATCGGGCTAGAAATTCGTCAAAACCTTAGCCAAAACTGCGAAAAACAAAAAAACGAAACGATAAATATTTACAAAAAACGTTTTTATAAAAATATAAAAAATATTCATAACAATTTGAAGTATAAATAACAAATCGAAAATTTGCTTAATCCATAAATTTCCCAAAAAAAAAAGTATCAAACGAAAGATTCGAAATATAACCCTAATATCAAAATTTTGAAACAAATCAAAATTAAAAATTCTCAAAATAAAAGAAATCCCTATAATATCGAAAATTTTCTAAAAAAAATGGAAATGGAGGGATCGAAAATTCGAAAAAATCTAATATGAAACATTTTGCTACTCGAAAAAAAAAATCGAAATTTCACTAAAAATAAAAAAAAGATCACCCAAGAACTTTAAAAATATGTATATAGAATTAAAAGCTGAAACGTTAATGTAATATTTGCGAAGCTATTTTTAATTATATTTGTACAAATTGTGAAAATATTGAATACTAGCTATCACCGGTGCGCTTCGTTACACCAATCCACAAAAAATATAAAACACTTTTAAATCGAAATCTCACGCTTTTCTCATGACAAAAATGTTTCAGTTTATATGCAAGGTATGACGCCCACTGTCACAATCCTGCCTGTATTTCGCCAGATTATTCACATTAGTATGAGGGTTACTTGTGTAAAGTTTCAAAACTACCTATTGCAGATCGCTAAGTAGACGATAATTGTTAACTTTATATGGGAGGTACCACGCCCACTATTCCAATCCAGTGTGTGTTTTTATATACTATGCACATTAGTATGAGGATCACTTCTGCAAAGTTTCAAGACTATACCTATTGTAATTTTATAGGTACACGATAATAATTTCTCACTTTGTATGGGAGGTACCACGCCCACTATTTCAATGCAGTCTGTTTTTTGCTAAACTATGTATATATTAACAAGGGGTTTCTGGTACAAAGATTTACCTATTATATTTATCAACTATGTACTTAAAAAAGTGGGCTTTGGGTTATGATAAAGATTTAAAAAAAATTTACCAAATCGGTTTAGCCGTTCTTAAGTGATACGATTACCAACGAACAACATTTGATTTTATTTATATAGAAGAAGATAAGAATTATAAGGCAATACCGAGTGAAATTGAAATCGAATAAATTTTTAAAGAAAAATATAACTTAGTTGCGCCTATTATTTTAAAACATTAGCAATCAAGGAAGTTATGTGAATGGTCTTTAATCAAATGTATACAAAATAATATCAAAATGTTGTAAGATCTAAAAGTTATGACTATTTAAAATTTCATTCGGATTCAATTTTACTCGGTTTCGGATTTGAGAACATACCTGAATATGTTAAAACCTCGATTGGAAGTGCGCTAGTCTATCAGTCTGGAGGTTGCTGGTTTGATTCCCACCATGGACTTGTGGGTGTTTAAGCAGACGCTTCGCAGGTAGATTTGTATTTTATGTTAAACAAATAGGGCTCTTCGCAAAGTAAAAAAGGGTAATAAGTATACAAAATTAAAAATTACTGAGATTAAATCTTTCGTTATCGACTTCAATCGATCGATTTTTATTTTGTGATTATCACATTATCGCTATCGAACAACACAAGCTGGTAGCTGAGATAATAACAAACTTTAACGAAGGATTTTTATTGCAAAACTTTAAAAAGTGTAAGTATATCATGGTACGAGTATTTAATCATAAAAATATTAAAATTTTATTGAAATGAAAAACATCAACACTGTACAAAACGAACTTTGACAGATCGCTTGTAAAAGCGACTTTTTATTTGATATCCGTATCAATTTACAATATTCTGCAAATTTTACACTTCTATAATTAAAAAATAACTATCTTATTCTTGAGCTTAAACTGAAAAAAATGTTAAAAATGTTGGTTAATTTGTTACTAGAATATTTTTTTTGGTTGTCCTGTAACTTAGGGCTTTTATAAATTCATATGACGATATATACTCGTATATAATTTTTTTTTAATGTCAACGAATTAAAAAACGTGTTTCAATTAAATTGTTTAAGTTTTTTTATTTTAAAATTTTTTAAATACAACAATATTTTATTAGAATTTTTAAGGTTTTTGTGTAATTTTTTGTTTGCTAAATTGAAATATTGGAACTATTAAACTTTAAAAAACAGTTATTTAAGATTTATTTTTCCTGAGGTGATTTCATAAGGTACAGGTGCATTTTTTTCATTTCTAATAAGCAAATCATTTAAGTCTTTAAAGACATTTTAATTAAAAAGTTTTTGTTTCGTTTATAATAAATAAATACTAAAAATGTTTAATAGTTCTTGTTATGTTGTATAATTTCTCTTACAATTATAGAGAGATTTCGATTTTATTTTTAAAAAATATGAAAACACAAAAAAAAAATTAAATAATTACTTAAAAGTTAATTAAAAAAATTCCCAATAAATACGGATAATTAGCTGTCTACTTGGCAGGGCCATCTTCAGGAGCAGGCAACTTTTTCCAAGTTGGCTCAACTCCCCAAATTTCACGAGCATATTCAGCAATAGTACGATCTGAAGAAAATTTACCACTGGATGCGATATTGTTAATGGACATTTCCAACCATTTAGCTTGATTCTGTTGAATAAAATGCAATTTAAAAAATCGTAAAAATAATATATTATTTTTTTTTATCATCCTTTATTTACCTGGTAAGTTTTAGAGACTTGATCTTGAGCCTTTATGTAGGATTCATAATCCGCCAATAAGTAGTAGTGATCGTACTTCAACAAAATGTCAGCAATATTTTTGAATTCATTAGGATTGCCGGGACTAAAGAAACCGCCAGCAATTTGATCCACACATTGCTTAATCTCAGGATTGCTGTTGTAGTGATCGTAAGCATTGTAGCCCTTCCTCTTTAGGGCTTCAACTTCATCGACAGTCATACCGAAAATAAATATATTTTCATTACCCATCTCTTCGGCCATCTCAACATTAGCACCATCCAAAGTGCCAATAGTCAAGGCTCCATTCAACATGAATTTCATGTTGCCAGTACCGGAAGCTTCGGTACCAGCTGTGGAGATTTGTTCTGACAAATCAGCAGCGGGCATAATCTTCTCGGCCAAAGTGACGCGGTAGTTTTCAAGGAAAATTACCTTAAGTTTATCGCCAACAATAGGATCGTTGTTGACCACATTGCCAACGGCACAAATCAATTTAATAATTTGTTTGGCAACATAGTAACCAGGGGCAGCCTTGCCACCGATCATAATCGTACGTGGAGTAAACTGAGCGGTGGGATCTTTCTTAATGCGATTGTACAAAGTAATAATGTGCAAGCAGTTCAACAGTTGACGTTTGTACTCGTGAATACGCTTAACTTGGATGTCAAACATAGAGGCAGGATTGACTTTAACACCATAATCCTTCTCCAAAATTTGAGCCAACTTTAATTTGTTTTCTTGCTTCACACGGGCAACATTGCGTTGGAAATTGGGATCCTTAGCCCACTTTTTCAAGGCAACCAATTGATCCAAGTGTACAGGCCACTCGTTGCCAATCTTTTCGCAGATTAAATCGGCCAAGCCAGGGTTGCAGAGCAACAACCAACGGCGTGGAGTAATACCATTAGTCTTGTTTTGGAACTTGTGGGGCTCCATTTCGAAGAACAAACGGAATAGATCATCCTTCAAGATTTGAGAATGAATAGCGGCAACACCATTGACGGCGTGTGAACCAACAATAGATAAATGAGCCATGTTGATGCGTTTATCGCCGTCTTCTTCTACTAAAGACATACGACGCATACGTTCCAAGTCATTGGGATAGTGTTTCTTAACATTTTCCAAATGCAAAAAGTTTATGTGATAGATGATTTGCAAGTGACGTGGCAAAATAGACTCAAGCAGAGAAACGGGCCAGCGTTCCAAAGCTTCAGGAAGGACGGTATGATTGGTGTAGGCACAGGTGCGTACGGTAATTTCCCAAGCCTTATCCCAGGTCAATTGCTCCTCGTCAATCAATATACGCATAAGTTCAGGAATGGCCAGTGAAGGATGGGTATCGTTCAATTGAATGGCAACCTTATCGGGGAAGTGGTCAAAGTTCGTACGAACTGCTTCACGAGAACCGAATTTGGAAGCCTTATAACGTCTGATTATATCTTGCAAAGTAGCAGCAACCATGAAATACTCTTGTTTTAAGCGCAATTCCTTGCCTTCAAAAAAGTTATCGTTGGGATACAAGACACGAGATATATTCTCAGCCAAATTACGATCCAAAACAGCCTGAATGTAATCACCATCGTTGACTAGAATAGAGAAAAAACAAAATATTGTAAAAACATTCAAATGCCAATTTTCTCAGCAAAAAACTTACAAAATTTCAAATTAAAGTCAATTGGTGACTTTGCTGACCACAATCTCAAAGTGTTGACGACATTGTTGCCATAGCCGGGGATGGGATTGTCATAAGGCATGGCATAAACTATTTGTGTATCTACCCATTTTTTGCCTTCGGGCGTATCAATAACACGGCCATAGAATTTCACCGGCAACATAAATTCAGGTCTGGCCTTTTCCCAAGGGTTACCAAAACGTAACCAATCATCAGGTTCCTCAGCTTGTTCACCGTTCTTAATCTTTTGTGCGAAAATACCGTATTCATAACGAATACCATAACCGTAAGCGGCCAAACCCAGAGTGGCCATAGAGTCAAGAAAACAGGCAGCTAAACGACCCAAACCACCGTTACCCAAGCCAGCATCTTCCTCCATTTCTTCCAAGCATTCAATATCAAGACCCAACTGATACATGGCCTCCTCGCACTCACTCTGGATACCCAAGTTGATCATGGTATTTTGGAGCGAGCGACCCATATAATACTCCAAAGAAAGATAGTACACACGCTGGAATAAAGTATGTATGTGCAAGAAAAGAATTAATAAAGATCTTTTTGTTTCTTGGAACTATGTGGATTATTTATGAGGGAAAATATAAACTAAATTCATCTTTAGTATGGCCTCAAGCCAAGACTGAAAAGTTTTTTTTCAAATCTAACAAAATGTAATGCATGACACCTAAATTCTTCTTCGCCATTCTTCTTATCCATCTATTTGTCAACATTTAGTCCTAATCATCAGCTATTTAACAAGTGAAAAGTTACTGATAGAAACCGATTATTATTAGGACTTCCGAGAGACGGACAAATTATGAAATTTTTTAAATATGAACTCGTTTCTTTTTAAATGGTATAAGTCCATTTTTCCTATATTGAGATATTTAAGAGTTTGCGTTTTAATCAATTTAAAAGTATGGCCAACTTTAATAAATTCGAGAGATGTTTTTTACACTATACACCTTTTAAATTTTATTATGAAATAATAATTACTGAAATTTTTAAAAAAAAATATACTTTTTTAGCTCCACATGGACTTATACAACTTTCAAAAATAACATATTACAAGAAATAAAAACAGGAGCAAATTTAAGTCCATATTAAAATAATAATTAAAATGAAGACATTTAAATACTAAAATGGATATTTATGTAAAAATTAATAATTAAAATGATGACATACACCAATAAGCAAGATTATTAAGAGTTTTTTTTTCAGTTATATTACAAAATTACTTCTTCAAAGATCTTCAAATAAAAAGATCTTCAAAGATCTTCAAATAAAAAGAGATATTTTAAACTTAGTTTTCTTTTACAGTTAGTATATTGAAGTATTTATGGTGAATAGTTGGTATTTAAAGTAACAAACTTATCATATCATTATATTTCCTCTCTTCTTATGCTTCTTCTTTAAAATAAAAAACTAAATAAATGCCGCTGTTCAATGTTTCGTCTCGGCTTGTTCCTTTGCTTGATTTTTCATTTTATTAGAAGTGTGATAATAGTGTGAAATCAAAATGTTATGTTACGTTAGATTTTTAACAATCAAAGTAATTCTCATTTGATTTGATTGTTACAAAATCCAATGCAAATCTTAATACTCAGTAGTATAGTGTGAAACGGCTTTTAGTAATATATGCAGCAGCGTGCACTAAAGTAGCAATAATCTATAATAATTCCAATTAGGAATGGACTTATTCCACTTAAAAAAAAAATAGTTGTTCCAAAGAACTTATACCACTTTCAAACAGTTCTTATGTTTCTAAAAGTGCTAGTGCATTTATGTTTATTGTTGCACAATAAAAAATAATACAAGTTTGGCGAACAAATCACCGTGATAATTTTATTAATAGCAAAAATTTCAGCTTTTAGGTTTGAGAGAACACATAACAGAATTCCTTTTGGCGATATTATATGATATAGACGTGGACGACTTGTGGTTCCAATAAGTCGTCGCCACACCCCATAGAACTTGTAAAAGAAAAATCTTCTGTTCGAAATATCTACACCCGGGGGTTCCAATTGTCACTGCAGGAATATGGCAAATGCTTTGACGCGGTTCACTCGGGGAAAATAGGGGCACGAGACGCTAGGGTTCCTAGAGCCTAAATCTGAAAGAAAAGGTCTGTTGTTTTATAACACGGGTCCTCTTCGAGGCCCTACCAGTGCCCAAAGGATGTGAACCACGGGAATCGGTGGCCCCACAAAGAGCCTATCCTCTCTGTGACTGGTTATTGGTGAGGTCCCCTTCGGGGGTACACGTGGTGGTTGTGGTTTAAGATCGATTTATGTAGGTATGGTGCACGGTCGATCAAGTGTGCTGTTGCACTCTCAACAGACGGAGTTTGGATAGTCTCCAAACCCCTAAGCAAGAGGTTATAATATTATATAAATATTATATAAATTTCTACTCATTGTGACTGTATCACACACGATTGGTGGCAATCGTAAAGTGTTGTTATACTACACAATGGGGGCGCTAGTCTACGCCTAAGTTTCACTCGGTGGTAAGACCACCGTGAGGTTAGGCCGAGTAGGCAGGTACTCACGTTAATCTTGTTCCACAATTGTTCGAAATATCTTTCTATTATGGTTCAAGTTATGGTACCCATCCCTGGATAAAATTCTAAAACTTATATATATATATATATATATATATATATATATATATATATATATATATATATATATATATATATATATATATATATATATATATATATATATATATATAGACAGCGATTTATGAAGGCTGAAGCGTTTGCAGTTCTTTCCTCGGTGCGTTCCACCGAGGAAAATTATTAAAAATTATTTTAAAGCTCAGTAAAATGTGTCCAGAAAGTAAAAATACAAATTTTATTCAATTGGCTATTTGGTAGTAAGTAATTCATATTTTGTAATTATTTTAAAACAGCGACATCTGCTACGTAGCCGTGTTTAACTTAAACTGTATATGTCGTGTATTCTTGCCCGGGTTTAAAATATCCAGCTTTCAAAAATAAAAGATGCCTTAAATTATGCAGAACCTTCAAATCGGTAAAAAAAATCGGCTTAATTTCACTGCTTTTTCTCCACTTTCTTTTGGAAAAAATATATTTCTGAGGTAAAGAAGTATCCTATATTGGAATCATTAATATATGTAGAGATATTTTATTATAGCCCTTGATTTACAATAACAAAAAAGAAATATCTTCATTTACAAAAAAAAAAAAAAAAAATACTTTCACTGTCATTTAATTGAATTAAAAAAAAAAAGAATTAACAAAATAATTAATAGGCTTTTTACACTGATCAACATCTAACATCTACCATCAATTTGCGAAGATGTTGACATCTTTCCATAAGAATTACACAGGGGTAAAATTGAACATCTTTCAACATCTTCACAAGATTTTTCTATCTCGGTTTGTTTCATTTTACTTCTTCTTCTGGATTGTTGCTCATACAGAGCAACAATGTTGGTGCCAAATGGTAAAAAGCTGCCGTAAACACTAGGTTATTATTTGCAGCTTTTGGTCATGTCCAGAAACGACGGTTAGGTTGAAAACAATGTTTTCTTTATTTTAGTTTTTCTGTATGTAGTTATTATTTATTTGTTTGTTGCAAATCCTTCTTTTTTTCTCCTTCGTCAAATGTATGTAAAATTTATTCGTTAATTTTAAATGTGGTTTCTTGATTTCGATTTTCAATTTATGCAAACAATTTAGGTTATACACGATAACCCAAGCGATTACACGTGGCTCATTAATGCAAATACAAATTAACTGTACCATGGTACAGCTAACCGTGGAAGCCAATCAGCCAGTGGGAGAGGGAGTCGCAAACCACTTGAAGACCGAGCAACAAGGACGGCCTGATTGACCTTAAACGATAATGAAAATGAATCGCGAACGTGTTCCTCAATCCAAAGCTACTTTACGACCTGTTCCATTTTACATCTTTCGATTATTTTAGTGTCATCACTAGAAAAATGGCAGTAAACTAGATTAATTCAAGGGCATCACCGAAAAAATGTGAAAAATTATAAACAAGTATTTGTTTAAAAATAAGCGTAATATAAATTTTTTTTTACAAATACTTTCTATAATTTTAATACTCTACATTAACACTTGGATTTGTTTTAGCAAAGCAACAATTATTCCAATTATAAATATTTTTATTTATTTATTAGCTAAATTATGCGTCTTACTTTTAATTTTTTGACAGTTGCGTTGACGGTAGATGTTAGATGTAAGAATATGTGGCAAATGTAAACCTATATTTCAATTTTCAACATCTTCCAGACGTTTCACTAATATGTTGGTCAGTGTAAAAAGCCTATAAGTAATAAAATAAAAAAATAAAATAACTAACTGCAAAAAGAGAATGTATCCACAAAAGCTGAGCTATAAGAGAAATTTCTTAAAAACTGGAAATCTGAAAAAAATAATTCTCTTTCCTCTTCTCTTAAAAAATTACATACATTTATATTTTGTTGGAAAATTTAGTACACCGCACATTTTTTCACCAGTAACTGATAGATGCATTTAAAATATGGGTCAGTGTGCAAAAAAAAAAAAACAAAACTTAAAATGTACAATAAAATGAAGTGCAACATGTTGATTTGATATTCGTTGTACAAACCCTCACCTTCCGAAACACATTTTACGCATATGCATGCGTATGGCGTATATTTTAAAATGTAGAAGGAGAAAGTACACAATGTTGCTAAAGATCGACTGCAAATAACACTACTTAACCAAAAATAACTTTTCAATTGGAAATACATATATTAATATTAAGTTGATCTAAAATACTTCCAGCATGAGTTACGAAGAAGCGTAATTCTTTATATTTACCCCAACCAAGGCATATTTAAGCAGGTGGCAACAGGAGGCGGAGCTAATATTAAAGAGAAATTTTTTAAATTTTTTTTATATGGAGTTTGACATTAATCATGTATTTTAAGAGAAAATATAATAATTATTACTGTCAAAATCCATTTAAAAAAATTTAAAAAATTTTTTGTATATATTTCCTCTCCCTTACGCTATCCCCTTTTAGAACACCAGAAGACGTAGGTAGACCTGTGTCTCATTGATTTTGATAAAAATCTCAAATAAGCTTCCCAACATTCAATAATAAGCCGACATCAAACTAGATACAATTAAATTTATTCTGTAGATGTCGAACGGCTCTTGACTGAAAAATTCGAATAAAGTGGCAATCATACAGACTAAAGGTAGAATTAGATAAAACCTAGTTTAAAGGAACGTAACACCTGAAAATTGTTTTGCTGTTGTTTGAGTCTATCTTGTTTTGGTTATCAACAGAATGTAGGAAAATCTGATTCACATACATTTCTATAATTTTTTTCTATGTACCTCTCAAAACACATTGAAAAATAAAGAAAAAAGAGAGAGAAGAAAGTCAAACAACAACAATTTTCGTGTAACATAGATTATACGACGTCTTTTTCAACGTTGAGTTTGGATAAGAAAAAATATCGAAAACTGCAATCTTTTTATTGGCCATTTGAAAAATATATTTTACTTCAAATGTATCGACTGATATCGATGATTTGCCGGCTACCGAGCACTGGGATTGAGAAAACCAGTAACAAAATGTTGAGTTAACAATATAGCGGTGAAAAAATTCTTTTCTTTTTAAATGCGATTTTACGTCTAAGGTATTTGCTCCCAGAGTGGAAGATTGCTTTGATAACTATGATTCCTAAGCCATAAGCCTTTTATCAAACATAAAACTAGTTGAGAAGATTTTAATAACTAAGATGTACAGACATATATCAAGGTATTTGACATCCAAGTGTTAAGGGTGTTTCACTAGAACGAGTGAAGGTCGTTCCTATGTTCGGTAATTTAAAATAGAATATAATTTGTAATTGTATTGTTACATCCAATCTATAAAAAGCCCAAAACAAAACCATGTATCTTTCTTGAAAGGCCTTTTACTATTCTTACGAAGGATGCTGAAGACGGATGTAGCGATCCAGAAAATGTATTACATTCTGCTAGTGTCTAATTTTTAACCGACTTCAAAAAAAGAAGGAGGTTATCAATTCGTCTGAATGTTGCTTTTTTTATGTTTGTGCCCGCAGAACTCAGTCATTTTTGAACCGATTTTAAATTTAATTAAATTTTTTCTTTATTAGAAAGGAAATGCTTACAGATTGGTCCCATTTTAAAAGAAGTTCAGAATTTTGAAAATTAAAGGGTGTCCCCATACAACATACGTGTTTTTTACGTGTATTATGAACCGTAAAGTGCACCCTTTTAAAATTTTAAAACCCTGCATATCACTATAGCTGCCAATAACAAAAATTAATAAAAAAAAATAAACTTAAAAATTAAAGGGTGTCCCTATATGTGACGTCAATTTAAATATATGAACCATTTGAATCATTGTAAACAATCACTTGAAAATTGGACAGAATGTCCAATATTTATAATCAGAAATTAAATATTTATAATTAAAAGTTAAAGGGTGTCCCAATAGTTTATGTAATTTGATGTATATTGCAAAACTTTTGAACCGTAACAGAGAGACGGTTGAAATTTACAAAGAACCTGTATATCCTTTATAACATCAAGTATGTAATTTAAATTTGGAAACTAAAGGGTGTCCCCATAATTGATATAATTTAACCTATCTAGCCCTCTCTTTTGAACCGTTATAGACAAACACTTGAAAATTAGACAGAATCTCCACTACTTTGTCCCTTATAATAAAATTTATAAATATTTAAAATTTTAAAGGGTGTCTTAATAGTTGATGTAAATTGATGCATATGGCTAAACTTTTGAACCGTTTTAGACAGACATTTGAAATTAACAAAGAAGCTGCCCTTTAAAATAACTGTTTAATTTAAAATTGTACATTAAAGGGTGTCCCCTAGGTGATATTGTTTAAGCTATATGGCCATATCTTTGGAACCGTTACTTTTTATTACTGTATCAGTAATAATAACTGTAAAAAATAAAGGGTGTACTCATATCTGACGTAATTTGTCGTTATGGATAGACATTTGAATGTACAGAACGTATATTACTTGTCCGTTAGAGCAACAAGTATAGAAGTATTTGATTTGATTACTCTCTTACAGATTACTTCCTTTTAAATTTTTAGTTTAGAATTGATGCACATATATTTGTTTTGTAGTCGGTTTTTTTCTTGCAAGAATTATTCTTTATCTCTTTATCATTTAAGAACTTTAGCCAGAATAAATATTAATTCATTAATTTTGTTCGTTAGCTTAAGTTTTTGTGTTCGTGGCAAGTTGTTTTCCACCTACATGAGCGTGAGTAAATTTGAGTAATGTTATCTTCTGCATTATAATTTTGCAATAATAATAAAATATTAATTACATATTGTTGTAACATTTTGTATTTAAAATTTATTAGCAAGCATTTAATATGTAATAATTATTTAATTTGCTTCAATAATTAAAAACGTTTGATAATCATGTATTTTAAATACCAGTTGAAGGCATATGTTAAAGTTGTTTATTATTATTATTATTGTTGCTGATAAGTCCTTTTGGTTACAAGTCCATTTCGTATTTATTTGTAACGTTGAAGGTTACTGAAGTAGTATTATACACAAAAATACATTAAAGCAAAAGGTCAATTGAAAATCATCAAAATACGTAACGTAAGTAAGTATAAACGCAGTGCAGAGTCTAAATATCAATTGGGTGATAATTGTGTTAATTACTTTTTTTTTCTTATTTATTACTTTTTAGAGAAACCTAGACATAAATACAGATTCTTGATAAGAATTTTCTTACTTATTATGCATGAATATATGTAGGTATATGTACATATGTAATTTATGAATTGCACTTGTTTATATTTAAATACAAACAGACTTGCTGCGGTTTTAAACTGAAACTTGAGAGTGGAAAGCGGCGCTTTAAAATATTTCATACTAAAGACGGTCAGGTGGAAAAAACAATAAATAAATAGTTTATCGATACACAAACATATATGTACATTAGGGTGGAACGAAAAAATATTTTTTTTCAATTTCAATATGTAATACTGATAAAAAGTTGCCATTTGCTATTTTTAAGTCAATTGTAAAGTTTGAACACAATTGGAGTAGGGTAAGTAAGAGGTGCCGCAAAGCCAAATGCCGCAGATCCAAATATATTGAAATTTAGCAAATTTCAATACATTTGGATCTGCAAAAATCGTATTATAAAAGTAAAACAACCATTCTAAGTAATGGGTGATTTTTTTGAGGTTAAGATTTTCATGCATTAGTATTTGACAGATCACGTGAGATTTCAGACATGGTGCCAAAGAGAAAGATGCTCAGTATGCTTTGACATTTCATCATGAATAGACTTACTAACGAGCAACGCTTGCAAATCATTGAATTTTATTACCAAAATCAGTGTTCGGTTCGAAATGTGTTTTATCGACAAATTTTGTTCAGCGATGAGGCTCATTTCTGGTTGAATGGCTACGTAAATAAGCAAAATTGCCGCATTTGGAGTGAAGAGCAACCAGAAGCCGTTCAAGAACTGCCCATGCATCCCGAAAAATGCACTGTTTGGTGTGGTTTGTACGCTGGTGGAATCATTGGACCGTATTTTTTCAAAGATGCTGTTGGACGCAACGTTACGGTGAATGGCGATCGCTATCGTTCGATGCTAACAAACTTTTTGTTGCCAAAAATGGAACAACTGAACTTGGTTGACATGTGGTTTCAACAAGATGGCGCTACATGCCACACAGCTCGCGATTCTATGGCCATTTTGAGGGAAAACTTCGGAGAACAATTCATCTCAAGAAATGGACCGGTAAGTTGGCCACCAAGATCATGCGATTTGACGCCTTTAGACTATTTTTTGTGGGGCTACGTCAAGTCTAAAGTCTACAGAAATAAGCCAGCAACTATTCCAGCTTTGGAAGACAACATTTCCGAAGAAATTCGGGCTATTCCGGCTGAAATGCTCGAAAAAGTTGCCCAAAATTGGACTTTCCGAATGGACCACCTAAGACGCAGCCGCGGTCAACATTTAAATGAAATTATCTTCAAAAAGTAAATGTCATGGACCAATCTAACGTTTCAAATAAAGAACCGATGAGATTTTGCAAATTTTATGCGTTTTTTTTTAAAAAAAAGTTCTCAAGCTCTTAAAAAATCACTCGTTACATTAAATAAGTTTTAGTCAAAGAAAAATCATTACAATATCATATCTACCACCATCTTACTACACAATAAAAAAAATATTTTTCATGTTTTTATACTCCATTTAGGCATTAAAACGTGAAAAAAATGTTATAAAATGACGATAGATAACCAATTTTTATGTTTTGCATTATTTTAGGATTAGTTTTAATAAAAATTAAAATAATAATAATAATAATAATAATAATAATAATAATAATAATAATAATAATAATAATAATAATAATAATAGTAATATGAGAAACCACCAATAAAATAAAAAATATATCTATATAAGATTTAAAGACAAAAAAATATATTCAAGGCTTCTGCGGCACCTCAAAATGTGGTTCAATCACAATTAAAATTTGTAGAATAGCTTCTCACATAAAAACACAAATTTTTATCACTATTTGAACAAAAAAATAATAATTTCCCCACACACCAACGTTCCAGCCTAATGTACATACATACATATGTATATCAAGAGAAAAATTACGATAATTCGTCAATATGTAATCAAAAAATTAGTCAGGTGACAGCTGAAAAAAGAATTCATTACGCCTTTAAGCGGCTTCTATTTTCGTATAATTACTTTATCATATTCAGTATAGATTAAAAAAAAAATGCACTTAATAGGAGAGCAGATAGATAATGGTGGTGGGACTTCTTTAAAAACATAACTACAAAAAGGTTGATTGCAAATGTGACCAATAATGATAATGCTTTTTTATAATTAAATCATTGATTAATGGTAATGATTTTGTTTTTTTTTTTTAATAATTAGTAATGAATCTACTTCATTTAAAACCATTACCATTAATGAAAACAAGTTTAGTTTTTATAAAGTTTATGGTTTTACTAAAATTAAAAATTAAAAAATTAAAATTTTTGTGAAATTTATAGCGAAAAGATGATATTTCGGAAATAGAGGCATCTGCCGTTTTATACCTTATCTTCGTCATTTATGGACCGGTTTTAAAATTTTGAAAACTATATCTTTCATCAGTTATCCCCAACACGAACGGAAGATAGGGGTGCAGATATGAATATACTTTATGGCGTTGGAAATAAATAGAAATTGCAAACGAAATGACAAACTTATATTTACCCTTACTACTTGTGGTGAAGGGTATAAAATTAAAAATCTTTGATAGTGTAAGGAAATTTTTTCCTAAAATATTTAAATACACATACATATTAGGTACATACATATATGACAAGTTGTTTTTAACATAACAGCAATTTGTTATGTTATAACAGTGTGGAATATACATACATACATCATTCATATGTATGTTCATGTATTCTATATATCGTAATAAATGTATATGAATATTTTGTTTTAAATTCATTTTTATTATATTAAACATTTTTCTATATGTCTTTTCTTAATTTTATTTTTCGCTTGTAAAAGTCACTGCTGCTGCCTCTCCGAATATGACAAAAAAATTAAGGCGGTCTAATAAGCAGAACACAAAATTATCCATTTATTTTTGGGATGTTGCTACACAAATTTGGTTTTCTTTAATTTTGTTTACACTTATAACCTTCCGATAACCTTGAAACATATTAAATAAAATAACAATTCAACTTCATAAATTAACATAAGAATGTGTGAAATAACATACAAAGAACGAAACTACTTTCTATAGAGTTTTAATAGAAGTACCTATAAAATAAAAAAGTATATTTAATTTGAGTTAAAGTTGTTATATAAAATATGGACGAAATCTTTACTTTTTTCAAAGTAATTGATACAATGCTAAAGCTACGAGTACTATAAACAACTTGTTAATTTTATAAATTATTTATTATTATTTTGAGATTGTTTATCATATTTTTAAAATGAAATTACTTCAAAATATTTTGGTTTTTACGAAAATAAATTATTATTTTTTGTTTTATAACATTTTTAAATTAATATATTAATTTATTTAAATTAGTTATTTATTTTTTTATTATTCCTTTAACAACCAATTTCATAAAATAATATAATAAATACTTAAAATTATTTATAACGATATTTTGCCCTTTACAATATTTTTAGTATTGTTTATGCATTTTAATAATGTAGTTTATTTTGTTTTTTTACACAATATTTAAAAACTTAAGTATTCTATAGGGGGCGCACAATGTTTATCGTGAATCACGCAGTATCGTGAGTAAATTCATTTTTCAGTTATATGAACGTGAGTTAAAAGACGAAGAAAATTTTTTTTTAGTGAACGTTTTTTTAATGTCTATTGCCGACCTCTGGCGCTTAAGGTATAGTCAGATAAAACAGAAGTTTGGCGAAATTAATAAATATTTATTAAATAAGGTAATATACATGAAAAACATGTCACTGATGGAACACCCTTTAGTAATTAGTAATTGTTACAGCGGCCAAAGTACAATATCTACTGTAAACAATTCAAGAGTCTACCTATTACGGTTCAAAAAATAAGGCTATTTAAGTAAAAACCATGTCTCTGTCGGAACACCCTTTAATTTTGTTATTTGTTACAACGGCCATGGAAATTCTCTTTCTATGAATATATCTCTTTCTATGAATATAATAGTGGCCATAGTAAAAAACCTCCTGTAAAAACTTCAAGAGTCTACTTATTATCGTTCAAAACTTAGGCCATATACACGCAAAGCACGTCACTCTCGGAACAACCTTTAATTTTAAGGTTTAATTTTATATACTTATTTAGAATGCGAACATAGAGTTAATTACTGTCTGCAAATTTTATAGCTCAAGAAATAGACGTAAAGGCAAATAACACGTCACTTTCGGAACACCTCATTTGTAAGTAAATAAAGAGGACATTTACGAATAGAATTTCCAATTGTTTTAGTAAATCTTATAGACATTTTTAAGACCTTTTATTGGAAAATAATATTAAAATTCAAATTGGACAAACAATTTTTTCTACTAAAAAATCAGAAAAACTGTAACAAACCAAACCAACCAACCAAATCGTTCATAAATAAAAAAACTACTAATTTTGTTCCGATCAGACCAAAGTGGCTTCCCTGGATGGGAGTAGCAAGGCACACCGGGTGAGTTCGACTCAAATTGAAAAAAAATAATTATTGTGCCGGCCTATTTTCTTTTTTCTTTATGGATGTGCCGCCCTAATCTTGATGAAAACAAGAATTTCTTCTTTCGTAAAAAGTGAAAGCTTTTTTTTAGTTATTTAAAAATGTCAATGTCTTCTAGATGTAATGTAATTACATATTTATTTATGTACATACATATATATATGTACATACATGCATATTTATACATATGTATGTACAAAAATTTTTCGATCACTCGACTATTTTGGATGACAGTGTTCGGCACTGAGTCAATGTGGTTGGCAATGATCCCGTTTTTCGACCTACATGGGTACATACATATACATGCAGTTTATACTAAATTCTTAATTGCTTTCTTTTGTTTTATTCTTTAAAATTATTGTTTTATTCTATTCTATAGAAATAAAATGGATTGTTAAATTTGCAAAGGATGCAAAACAATAAATTAAAAGTAGCAACAACCATGACAATTTAAAATAAACAACAACAAATGTTGTAAGATCTAAACTTGATCTAATTTTTATGCAGTTTGTTTTGAATAAAAATTTGAAGAGAAGAAATAAATAAGTAGAAATAAAAACAAAAACACAAAGAAGAATTTATATACTCATATGTATGCATGAAGGTATGTAGGTGTTCTTAAAAAGATGTCGTAAGTGGTTACGAGGCCTATTATGAAAATAATATACCTATTGTTAAAAAGTAAAGTGCTGGAGCTGGAATACTACATACATATGTATGTATATCTACAAAATTATTTTTTTTATTTTCAGACAGGTTATCTCTAGGTTCCAAACGGTTTGAAAATTAGAAAAGAGCTAGGTAGGTGCAAGTCATATTTAACAAGCTGATAGCGTAAGGGAGGAACTAACTGAAAACAATTTTTGAATTTTTTTATATGGATTTTGACAGTAATATTTATTTTATTCTCTCTTAAAATACATGATTAATGTCAAACTCCATATAAAAAAAAAAATTTAAAAAGTCTCTTTAATATAGCTCCGCCTGGTGCTGTCACCTGGTTAAATATGCTTTGGGTGGGTATATGCACATTCACATGTATGTACATTACCTATTCCATTTCTTTAAAAAACTTACATAGATTTTATTGTCTTTAGTTTTCTTATCCTTAACCCATAATTCTTTTTATGACTACATATCGCTCATTTACTTGAAGACCGTCATAAGTCAAAAAAAGGCATTTTGTAAAAAACGCATTTTAAGTTTTTTATTCTGCACTGTTAAGTAAAACAACATGAACATGCCTCAATTTCGAAGTCAAATAATAAAATGATATGTTATTTGTATATTATTTAGGGAAAATCTGGAATATTTTGTAACTAAAATATGTCGTTATTATTAATAAAAAGAATTGAAACAAATGAAATGAAATAACGGCATATTCTATTCCCACGCGAAAAGTACACAAGATAAAATCATGAAATTAATATACAACATGTAGCGGAATAAAAAGAACATTTCTGCATCACTAACTCAAAAATCACGTTTTTTGACTTATGACGGTCTTCAAGTAAATGAGCGATATGTATACATGCATGTGAGCCTACAAAACTATGAATGTGCAATGGTTAGTAAACTGATTATTTCGTCATCGTCTTAACTTACCTTAGGATCCGTCTCATAGTAGTGTTGTTGTGTACGAATCCAACGTCCAACCATGTTATCCTTAACGGTATTGGCCAAGGCAAAGTAATAGTCGCGTAAAGTGGCCACATTACGATCTTTAACCAAAGTATAATGCAAATGACGATTGAAATTCTTTTTTACTTCAGTGACATTGCCCACCTCTGCAATACCGCGTACCGAAATTTGCTTGCGTTTATCAGCATCTGACTGAGGTTTTGACATGTTTGGGAAATTTTGTTTTTCTTTTTTAATTCAACAGTTTCTTTTTTTTTTTGTTCTACCAATAAACAAATGCTTTTTTATTACTTTTAATTTTTGATAACTTTGCACAACCAGACAGTAAAAATTGTTAGAGATAGACGGACGACCGAGTGAACACAACAACGAACAACAACCGTTTGCAACCAACTCTGGAGTCTTTCTCATTAGTGTTTGAACAATTTTTTAAATAAATTTCATCAAAATAAATTAAAAACAAAAAATACCTACTCCTGCTATTTTCTTGCAAACTAAAGAGAGCCAATATGAGAGGAAAAATACTCAATATTCTCTTTTAATTTTGGCTTGTAAATATTTATTTCTCCTTTCATTTTATTTGTTGTTAGTTTAGTAAGTGTTTAATAAGTGTAGTTAGCGATTTATAAACAAACTAGATACTTGTGTACCTACATATTTAATTAAAAACATATGTATGTATGTTATCTTGCATCTCTTTGTTTGTTTATACATACATATTTTGTTTAAAAAAATATTTAACATAACAGTATTAAAGATTACTCAGGTATTTTAGCTCTTTTTATGAATTTTAACAGTCACCTTGTCGGAAGGTCAAACATGCGTATTTGTTTAATTTTTCATAAATTCTCATTATTGCTCTCCATTTTATTAATGGAATTTTGTGCTTTTAAAATACCTACATATGTTTATTCATTTGCCTCCCTCTAATCCAGCCGGTGGACATAATATTTGCCAATACTGAATATATTAAAATTTTTAGTTATTTCATTTAGGCTTAAACTGAAATGTTTATAGTTTATTTTTTGTTATGGCGAGTGTAGGTGTGCCCCAAAGCAGCGCTGGGATTTGTGGTACAATTGTACCAAATTTGGTGCAATCGACACATCAGTGATACACGGGTACATTTTATGCTTTTTTGGTACAATCTCATATAAATTTTATTCAATAATATTTATAATTTATTAATTTTTCTTAAACTAATAAAACAGTTCTAATTTCATAGTACTCCAACACTGGCTAGATCTAACTAAATTGCAACATTTTTAATTTATGTTCAGGATTTTTATTATTTACTTTGATAAACCCATTATGTATAAGTAATAGATAATTTAGTTACAACGCCTTTTTGCTGAACTACAGCGTTTGACCGTTTTTTCCATCGCCTCAGTCAGTTTCCGGCAGCATTCGGCTGATATATTTTTCTATTATTTCTAGTGAAAATTCTTAAGGTCTTTTTGGTAATTAGGCGACTTTTTAATTATTCTTCCAAATAACTCCACGCATACTCTATTATTAAAAAGGAAATTAGGTATTTTGCCTTTTTGCAAAATAATTGTTAATAGCAACACAGAAACATAAATTCAAGAAATCAAGGTCAATTATCATTATGTATAGAAGTATTGATTTGTCCTCTTGTGTTAGTTTCGTTAATCAGTTGTTGTTCCAGTTAAATGATTGGTCTGCTGTTGCGGGTCGTAGGATGATAGGAATTGAATGCCATCTGTCGTTGCCCAGAAAAAACGTTTGTCTTTTTTACTTAATGCTAAATTTTCATACAATTGATCCTAATTTGGTACAATTTTCTCATTGGAGCGGTACAATTTAAACATCGTCAGAACCCAACACTGCCCCAAAGTAACGACTTTAGTAAAGTTATGTCGGCTATCAATTATACGATTCATTTTAGAGGTATTCTCAGAAAGGTGGTTGCATGTCTACAACAATTCTAAAATAAACGTACGGATGTTGGTGTGATTGTTGTGGAATTGTTTGTACTTTTTTATTAAATCTCTAAAATTTATCAAAACAATCGACCAGTGATGTGTATTTGTGGCACAATTCAGCTATTAAAATAGCACTTTTTATTGCACACTCTCTCGTTTTTGCTACTTTTTATTGTATTTTAACATTTAAAATGTTTATTTAAATTATAAGAAAATCTTTTAATACTTTAGTTATTTAAGGAATTAAAAAAAACCTAATTTAAATATTTTAGTTTCACAATTAGAGTTTGAAATCAAAATATTATTACTACCCAAAGCACATTCATCAGGTAGCTTAACTACGAAGGGGAAATATTAAGGCGCAAATTTCTTATATGGATTTTGACAGTTGCATATACAATTTATCCCTTTAAATGAACGGGTTAAAAATTATTCATAAAAATATAATTTACACACATTTTTTAGATTTTTTTCTATTTTTTGTTTGTTTTTATATAAAAAATGCACATGATAGGAGAGCACATAATGGAGGTGTTGGAACTTCGTTAAAAACAAAAAGGTTCATTAAAAATGTGCCTAATAATGATAACGTTTTGTTATAATTGAATCATTGATTAATTGTAATTATTTTGTTTTTTAATTACATTACTATTAATGAAAGCAATGGTAATGAAAAAAAAATTGTTAGCATTATTTATAATTTAATGCTAATGAAATTGTTCATTAATTACTCAATCTAATTAATTAGTCCCATGTATGATAATTAAAACAAAAACAATTTAAAAGGAGATTTTGCTGATGATTTGCCACTATCGTGGATATATTTAATTTTTTAAGTAATTGGTTAATATTGGAATTGCATAAAGGAGTGTCAGATAAATTTCATCTTATAAACATTAGAAAATACTTACCTTTTGAAACAAAAAAGTGTTTGAACAAAGGTTAGCAACTGATACTAATCGTTACCGCGACAATCAGTTCTACGTACCGGAACGACTCGATGTTCAACGAACAACAACCAAGGATTGTCAACTCAGCAACTCCTACATTATTATATTACCGATACTGTTATTAATATTGGTATTACGTTAATAATTTTTTTTCGCATATTACCGATACACAAATGTTTCGATAATAAATCTCTTTGTTGTTTCATAGATTCTTAGCTGGAAAGTGAAAAAGGTTGTGTGTTTAAAACTCAAACGGTATAGCTGGGAAAAACGGACAATTTATGTTTAAAAATCACGTTACCGAGTGTGTACCTTGAACCTATCAAATTATCTAACCGATTTAATGAATTATTTACTTCGTATGCCCATAATCACAGAATTGATAAAGTAACCAGATAGGTGCCGCTGCTGTTGAGATTTAAACAAATGTTTAATCTCTGAAACTGTTCACTCTATTTTAAAACTTGTTTCTTCTGTGTTGATTGTAATATTAATCATTAAAAAGCATTACAAAATTTAGGGAAGATTTGAATTATATAAATAGATTTTTCGATTTTTATTATTATTTTTTAAGTTATAAAATACACAGGATGGGATTATGTATGAAATAGCATTTCATATATAATTCTATTCTTTAGCCCAGTTGCAATGATGTATGTATATAGCTTTGCATTTCCTCCTTAATGTTGTAGAATTCCGTGTGGATATTGGCATAGACAGACCCAAGGTATCTTTATCTTACTAGGTAGTGTTGTCTGCACAGCTGATTTAGTTGTTCGACATGTCAAAAGTTGTATGTGTTTAGAAATTTTATAGTGCCGAAGTGAGAAAGCAATAAAACACATACACGCCTTCTCAATTTTCTTCTATTCTATATTCTACATTTCGAACTACAAAGCAACAACAAAATGCCATGTTGTTCTTGTATTGTTGTAGGGAAGCCACTAAGATGAATCTACCTTGGACAGACCTATGATAATTTTATTATATAATGTATGTGACAATTTTATTTTATTCAACAGAAGAAAATGTCACAAAATTAAAAATTACAAATTCATTTACAATCAAAAGGGTTTGAGCAAGGTAGATTTATCTTACTAGGTAGTGTCGTCCGCCCAGCTGATCTAGTAGTTAGATATGTCAAAAGTAGTATGTGTTTAGAAATTTTATAGTGCAGAAGTGAGAAATCAATAAAATACATACGCGCCTTCTCAATTTTCTTCTACACTTTGACATTTTGAACTACTAAGCAACTATCAAATTTAATGTTGTTTTTGTATTATTGTATTTGTTGTAGATACGCCAAAAACCTAGTAAGATAAAAATCTACTTTGGTTTTGAGGAAATATTTATTATTTTTTGAAAAACATGTTTATGTAGCTGCCGTCTTCAATATAATTAAGTAGCGACAATTTTAACTAACGGAATTTGTAGTCGAGTAGCGGTGTAGCCGCTCTCGTCTATGTGTTTAAATCATTACGCATTAAACCAACAAAGAAATGCAATTCACGATATTACAGGCAGACTTACCCCATTACTATAAGTAATTTTTCGCTATAATATCGAGGGTAAGGATAGTTACTATAACTTGCCTTTAAAGTACGTGAAAGTTAAAGGTTATTTTTAGCTTACTTAGAATAACGAGAAACTACTTAATTATGTGAAACTACTTATCGCTCCGGCAAAATCCTAATTTTAGCTATTGACAAGTTATAATAATCGGCCTTAGACCAGGTGCTGTGGAGAACTTTAGTATACCCCACTGTTTATACAAACACTGATATGATAAACACATGATAAACAAACACTGATACCGAAATTAAAATGAATTTAAGCAGAATACCGGTGCAGATACAGATACCGATATTCGTTTTCGTTGCTAACCTTAGTTTAAATCTAAATGTCTTCCCCATGATATTGTAACTTGTAAATGATATACGACTTTAAAGAGTTTTTATTAATATTTTTTCGTTTACTTCAATTATTATAATTTAAATTTATTTGAAATACTTGACGACATGTTTAGAACTGCAACAAATCAAATATTCTCTTACTTTCATTTATATATTTTTAAAAGATGAATGCTAAAAAGTTTAAAACTAAAAGATTTAATTATAAAATACACATGCTTAATAATGTAATAATTTTAACTTAATGGTTTAAGACAAATATAATGATATTAAGTTAAAATAAATAATAAAACATGAGTGTGTGTTGTTATTCTCTGCGAGTGTGTTAATTTTGTGTAGAAATTAAAAGCATACCTTCAAGCTGAAAATTATTGTATAAAAAATAAAGCATAATTTAAGGCTCCTAACGTACTTGTAAATATTTCTTTAAACAACATTTTAAAATATTTCTGCTAAATAAAAACATTTCTTTTTAAAATCTTTTCTTTTTTTGTTTAGCTTGTTTTCTTTTTCTTCGATTTTAAGGCATTGTGATGATAACAAATTTAAACAAAAACATTTGCAACTAATAAAAGGCAAAAAGTATTATATAAATATGATTTAATGTATGTATATGATATTTAAATATTGTTGCTGGTGTTTTTTTTTATTTTTATTTACTAACATTTATCGGTATTATAATAAGTTTAATCGAATAAGAATGATTAAAAAATAATATTCATTAAATACATCAAAATGCTTTTTATATCGTTGATGTATACACTATAGTATATATATTTTTTATACTACCTGTTGAAGTTTGTTTTTCTTTTTGTGGACAATTTGAAATCTTTACTTTGTAATAAAAAATTTTGATATATTTTATATTTATTTTTTAAGTTTTTAAAGATTTTATTTTATTTTTCAGTTATCTTAATAATTTTTTTCGTGTTTTTCCTTCATGTTATAATTCTTGGTTTTCAAGTAAGTGTAGCTAGCTAATTAGCTTAGTAATGATGTCATAATATTATTTTAATAATAATAAAAGTTTAAGCTACATTTTTTTAAACAACAAATAAATTGGGGGAATTTATTTTTTTTATAAAACTATAGATATAGAAACTAAAAAAAGAAAACAGATAGAAATTGCATTGTTTTTTGTTTTATGCTTCATTTCTTTGCTTTAGGAAATCTATTTAATAAAATCACCAAATAAAAGAATTAATTACAATAGATCATTATAATAATATATGTAATTCATATTTTCAAAAATAAGCATAACTAAAAATAAAACAATCAAAAATTCAATTAATTAATAATCATCATTATAAAGTCAAAACTACATTAGAAACATTTTTCGTTAAAAAATATTTTTTCTTCTTCTATAGTCTCTTTACATTTAGAAATAATTTCTAATTACGAGGCCAAATTGTTTTGGTTGGTTGTTAGTTGTTGGTTTGTTGTCTATGTTGTGAAAAGTTTTGAAAAATATAAAGAAAGAAATGAAAATATATTAAAAGGAAAATTATATATTTTTTTCTTTGTTCGCATTGGGTCGCTGTTAAATTTAAAGTGCTACCGATAAATTTTGTTACGTTTTATCTCTCTGTTTTGAGTACTATGTGTGTTTATTATAGTTTTTTTTTAGTTGTTTTATAGAGTTATTCTTTGTTGTTGTAAATCTTAAAACAAACAAAAAAATGTTTTATTTTCTCCTTTTATTCTTCTTCTCTTGATTTTAGTATTTAAGATGTTTATACAAATGTTTGGTGCTTAACAACATGGTTGCTTGGCCAATATGTTAGTTACATTTGAAATTTACTTGTCCTTATCAGTTTCGGCAGCAATAGGCTTCTTGTTGCCAATAGGAATGGCGACTTTGATTCTAAAAAAAGACAAAAACAATGGTAATATTTAGAACATTTATAATGAATATAATTAATCACTGTTTTACATACTTTTCAGTCACTTCAGCAACTTTGCTTCTGGCCAAATCCAAATAAGTATCAATAGATTGCTTGTTATTTTCATAAACCTTGGGCAAGGTGAACAGGGAGACAAAGGCTAAAAGAAGAGAATGAAGGAAATAATAAATATTTTACCAATAATTAATTTTTTTGTGAAGAGTATTTTTTTTTTTAAGAAAACAGTTCTCATAAAATCACCTTTAGTTAAAAACCTAATGTTATTGATATAGTTTATTTAAACTTTTTTTTTTTTGAAAATTAAATTATTATTAGTCGAACTGTTTATATATTACATACAATGAAATTTTATAATCAAGCTTAAGTTCGTTTTTATTCTCTCTAAGAAAGAATTAATTAAATTACAAATTAGAGGGAAGCTTAAGGTAGTGGTAGACTTCGTTCTCACCAACTGACGATTGATAATTGAATACAAATTTTCTCGTATTCCTTTATCTGTGTTTGGTTGGTTAAATAGATGATGCTTACAACTAAAGCACTACCCTAAGTAGATTAGATACAAGAGTGCTGATGACGGACGTGGCTGTCTAGAAAATGTGCATTCCGCTCGTGCTGGTGTCTAAAAATTAAATTTTCCCAATTTTTCTTTAATATTATCACCTAATTTCTAATTTAATTAATTCTTTCTTAAAGAGAATAAAAACGAACTTAAGCTTGATTATAAAATTTCATTGTATGTTTATTTAAACTTTTTTAATTATTTAAATTTAATTGTTTTTAAGCTTGAGACCGTTTTTTTTATTATTTTTAGCATCGATATTTCGCTACCTCTTGTGTAGCATCACCAGGAAAATTTTAAAAATTAACAAAAGCTTAAAAACAATTAAATAAAAAAAAAGATTTTATATAAAATTAAAAATTTTTGTAAAAACAAGTAATTTTTTGCGAAAAATATCACTTTTTGCGAATGTGTAGTCGTTTTAAAAATAGTCGATCTTTGAAAAATTTTAAAAATTAACAAAAGCTTAAAAACAATTAAATAAAAAAAGATTTTAAATAAAATTAAAAAATTTTGTAAAAACAAGTAAATTTTTGCGAAAAATATCACTTTTTGCGAATGTCTAGTAGCTTTAAAAAAAGTCGATCTTTTTAAAATAAAAAACAATTAAGTAAATTTTTGTTAAAAATATCACTTCTTGTGAAAAAATTTAATGTTTTTTAAAAAGTATATTCTTTTAGTGATAAATATGGTCTCGAAAAAAATTTCTGCTTGTAAAAATAGATCACTTGTTGTGAAAAATATCACTTTTTGTGAATAAATATACCTTATCTAAAAATGTCACTTTTTGTGAAAGAAAGTCTTATGAAAAACTCTCTTATTAAATATCGCATTGTAATAAAATCATTTATATATAAAAAAAAAAAAATATTATTGTGAAAAAAAATTTTAAAACTTTTTGTAAAAAGATGTTGCTTTTTGCGAGAAGTCCATAAAAACACTTGCTTTCATCTTTTGTAAATAATTAAACTTTTGTAAAAATTAATCATGGTATGTGATTTTTTAATGTTTTCACAAGTGAAAACTTTTTCCAAGAGTAAAACAATATTAAAAGACTTACCTAAAATAACCAATGTCATGCCATTAAACCAAGCTCCAATATAAGTCATTACCCATAAAATCACACCAAACTTAATGGAATCTACTAAATCTTCAACTAAGAACAACCTTCTCAACTCAGCAGTGAAACCATTTAAATGAGCAACAGCAACACCAGCAATATTTTGAATTTTCTCTTGCGACAATGTTAAATCGATTTCCAAATATTCTCTTAAAATATAAAAATAAATAATTAATTAAATTTGATATGTATGTAAATAATTATTAAAAGCTTACTTGAAGGGATGGCCATCTGATGTCTTTTGTATTGCTTGCATTACAGATTTATAGATTCTGAATGCAATTGCGCCTGTCAGCAAGATCAATGACAAATAGGCAAAAACACTGATGACAGAGAAACATGAAATGGCCAAAAGAGTGACAATACCAGCACCAAAAACAATACCAGATTTTTTCACATCACGCCAGTAAATAAGGGACTCCACTAAAATAAATAAATAGAAAAAAAAATATTTATAGAAAATTTATTTATAATAAATAGAAATATAAAAAAAAAATTTTATAATATTATAGACCCTTAGGCATACTAATCTATTAGATATAGTTTCGAAAATGTTACTATTTAAAAGGAGACATGAGCCAAATGTCAAGTGCGTCTATTTTGCCCCGATAGATTGAGTTTTAGAGCGGTACTCTATCAATTCCCACCAAAGAATTGTTTCCTGCAGACAAACGAAGAGCTTCGCAGGTAGAATAAACCGATTCGTTTTTTGTTTAAAAAACCGAATGGAAAGAAACAATCTAAAAATTATATTCAAATTAGAAGATTTACTCTAAATACCACATTTCACCAAAATTTGATCAAAAATTCAAAATAAAAAATAAGAATGCAAATTAACAAAAGCTAAAAATATGCCAACAAGTTTACTACTAGAAAATCAAAATACCATATTTAAAAAAAAAAAGTTTAAATTAAAAAAAATCGTAATTTTGGCAAGTAATCGAAATTTTTCCATAAGCAAAACATTTTAATTTTATGAAAAAAAAACAAAATTACTAAAGTTTAGTGATAAATATTGAATATTAAAATTAAATTTTGAAGTCAGACATAAGTTTGTTTAATTCTCTTTAAGTTTTCTATCCACAGAAAAAAAGTATTTTCACCAATTAAAATCTTTTAATTGTTTTCAGATTAAATTTAATTTAATTACAATAATTAATTGTTTAATTAGGATATTTTTTGTTCTGTTTTAAACAAATATTTATTTGAATTAAATAATTAATTGGTTCAATTATTTTTTTAATTATGGATTTTTTGTTCTGTTTTAAACAATAACTTATTTGAATCAATTAAAAAAAATAATTGAAGTTTAATTTAAAACTAATTAAAACCGTTAATTGGTGCAAAATCTTTTTTCTGTATCACTGATAAATCCAAACCTCAATTTTATAACAAAATATTCAATAAAAACCAAAATAAAGAAAAACATAAATAGTCAATAAATCGAAAGTTTACAAAAATAAATTAAATTATCAAATCAACGTCATTTTATTTCTTTAAATGAATAAAGATAAAAAAAATGAAAACCGCAAATTCGCAGAAAATAAATAAAAATGGAAACCTCATCAAGAAAACGTGATTTTATCAACAAATTAAAATTTCAAAAAAAAAAATCGCGATTTCACTTAGAAATAATATTACAACAAAAAAAAAAAACGGTATGACACAGTAAATTCGATATATGTATCATCAAGGGAATATTAGCATAAAAAAGATTTCATCAAAATCAATAATCCTAAAAACAAAATGGATTTCACCATAAATCCAAAATTCACTAAATATGACTTCACAAAAAAAATCAAAATTTCACAAACAAATCTTAATTTCTCGCAAAAAATGTCGAGATAACAGCTAAAACTTAAAAGTTTGACAATTATTGAAATATCACGAATAAAAACAAATTATGAAATTTCACCATAAAAAGAAAATAGAGAAAACAATTTAAAATTACAAAAAAAAAAAAAACGAAAGAAGTTTACTAAAAAATCGTAATTTTATCAAAAATTTTATAATTTCACTAACAAAATCAATTTTTTTTCAAAAAAATAAATTTTTTATAAAAATTGCAATAAAAAAAAAAACCTGCTAACAAATCATAAATTAATCGGCAATTTTATTTGTTTAAATGGAGTAGAAAGAATAATAATACCCGAAAGTAAACAACAAATAAAAAATTAGATTCCCAAAAAACAAAAATCAAGGTTTCACTAAGAAAAAAAAGCAATATTGCCAAAAATTACATATTTCATTTTAAAATATCAACATAAGATTTTAACAAAAGCAAAAATTTGATTTTAACAAAACTCCAAATTTCCCCCAAACAAAAGAGATTTCGCAATAAATTTTAAATTCCCTTAATATTGGGATTTTGTAAAAACAAATCGAAACTTACGAAAAATATTAATTTTTAGAAGAAAATCGAGATAACACCAAAATATTGAAATTCCATGATAAAATCGAAATTTTACTAAAAATTCGAATTTTGACAAGAATTGAGATTTCAAGCACAAATCGAAATTTTTCCAATAATTAAAAATTCTCTAAAAAATTAATAAAAAATTAAATATTAATTATTTTCTATGTTAACATTTATTATAATTTTTTTTTAAATTAGAATAGTATAAATGACTAACGTTGTGTGTGTCCTGACAATATTTTGTTCGATTTTGCTTTGAAAGTAATCCACACCAAATTTTAATTAAGACTCTAACGTATTTACTTTATATAAAGGTACCCATCCCTGGATAAAATTCTAAAATTATATAAAATTCTAAAAGTCTAAAAATTATTGTAAAGCTCTGTAAAGACAGACAGGAAATGAGTTACTAATTATTTTAAAACAGCGCCATCTGTTGAGCAACCGTGTTTAAAATATCCCGCTTTCAAAAATAAAATATGCCTTAAAGTCAAAGAAATCGGCGTGATTTCACTGCTTTTTCAGCCACTTTCTCTTGGAAATAAGATATTTTTCCAGAAAAAAGTATCCTATATTGGAATCAAGATACTAAGGTACCTCCTCACAAAATTTTGTTAAAATCCATGCAGTAGTTTTTATGAGATGCGAATAAAAAAAAAGAAAGACAGACAGACAGAAAATGAGCTACTACTTTATTATATGTATAGATATTAAAATATATGTATAGATATTGAAAATCCTAACAGTGTGTACTAAATGTACTAAATCAATATAGTGTGGGGTATGTAAAATTCAATATGGCTATTCAGCCGTGTTACTTTTTTTTATTAAAAACTTTATTGAAAATAAAATTATTATTGGCAACTTAATATCGTCTGTATTGTTTTCAATTACATCGGCTACTTGATAATTGACAGCATGACATTTGTCGTCAGTTACTTTTTTAAATTGGAGGATAGAATCGCTAACGAAAACATAGGGGAATGTAGCATATTCGTCATTATAAATGATACTGTCGTTAGTAATTTAGGTAGACATGGACTTTTGATGTAGGAATTTACTTTGTGTTTTGTGCTCTTCCCCGTGGTATGTGTCCGAACCTATGGACAATTGGGTTAATTTGTTAAAATTTTTCCACACAATTTTAAAACTATATTTTAAACAAGCATTCTATTTTTTTTTCTTGTTTAGGTGAAGCATTAATCATTGATATCACACATTTAAGACAAAAAAAAAATATTTTAGTTTTTCAAAAGATGCCAAAAATACCGCACAATAATGAAAGCAGCGACAAACAAACGCACATGCTAAATCTTTTCAAAAAAGACGTAAGCTAAAAAAAATCATCTAGACAACACAATCAAATTATAATTATGCAACAATATTTTCTAAATATTCGTTATTTTTATTGTTTCTAAAAATTTGTTTTGTTTCATACAGATTTAAAATTGGTATGAATGTTTGTCAAATAAAATTTACGATTCAATAATAATTTAATTACTTTTTTAAAAAAATTTATAGGAAATTAAAGAAAAGTAATGTAAATGCACTTTATAAAACGCCAACAAAACTAGAACGGAACACAAAATTTTTACTTTTAAATGCGTACAAATGAGACAAGACCGAGTGACTGACGTTCTGATTTTTACTTTAAACTTTTTGATTCCAACAAAAACAAAAGTATAAGGAAAAAAAGAGAAATATTTAAAAATTCGAATTTCGATCTTTAAGCAGAGGAGATTTCTTTTTTGTTTTAAAATAAACAAAGAATTGTTTTTTTTTTCATTCTTTTGTTAAGACACATCCCTCCCTCATATTGGGAGGAGTGATGAGTATTTTTATTTTGTAAAATTGCTTGTACTCAACAATCAAACAGTTTTAAACAACATGTAAAGGTAAATTAAGAGGATAAAGTCACGATAAGATATAGGTAAAGCACCACCTAGTATAACAGTCTGGGGGTTGTGGGTTCGGTTCCCACCGAAGACTGTGGGTGTTTCACTACAACGAGTAAAGGTCTGCGTTAGTATGCTCGATAAATTAAGTTAATATAATTTGTAATTTAGCATTAAATAAATAAAAATAATTAAACAAATTATGATTTTGAAAACATATACTTTAAATAATTTTTATAAAACGCTGCCTTTCTATATTAGATAGACTAATATACCGCCTTGTGATTAATATTACTCAGAAACCAATATCAAATCAAGCAATAGTGTAGGGTACATATATTTCGTCTTAACCGAACCATAAATAAGAGTTACTTATTTATTTAGATAAATTTTTTGTGACGTTCGAAAAAAGTTTAGGGGTTTCCATATTTTATTTTAATTTATAATTTAAATTTTTTGTGAGAACAGAGAGACCCAAGAGAAGATAGACCAAACAACATTTTTTAATATTACTCAGAAAAAAATATCAAATCAAGCAATAGTGAAGGGTACATATATTTCGTCTTAACCTAACCTTAAATAAAAGTGTTACTTATTTATTTAGATAAATTTTTTGTGACGTTCGAACAAAGCGTAGGGGTTTCTATATTTTATTTTAATTTATAATTTAAATTTTTTGTGAGAAGACAGAGAGAGACCTAAGAGAAGATAGACCAACTAAAACATTTTTTTCTTGAATGAATGTTTTCTAATTTCAATGAATATTTTTAAATTTGATGCTCGACAACGCATATACATATGTACATACATAGTTTTCGATGAAATTTGGCACAAAGTTTATAACCTGAATTGACATATGAGTTACTTTTTATTCTGGTATGGCCCAATAGGTGGCGCTGTTGTGGAGATCCAAACAATGTTTCTATCTTCGAAATTATTTATTCGATTTTAAAAACTGTTTCTTTTGAGTTTAAAGTGTATCCACAGGATAGAAAAAGGATGTATAGAGTTACCCATTGTGAGGTGTAAAATTATATATTTTAAAGTTGGAGGTAATCTTCAAAAGAGAGAAAAGTTTTCAATCTTTTTTAACTAACTTTTTTAACTAACTACATCTAACTACGTTAGATGGCGATAATATGATGATAGCTAAACCAAATGTTTTATCTCCGATACTAATTATTTGATTGTAAAAATTGTTTTTGTTGTATAGAGAGCGGGTTTAGAGGACGGACAAAGGTAACGACGGGACTCACATAAAAATTATTAAGCCTAGTTGTGACGACCAGTAGTGTATGCCACTATTTTTGTGGAGTTTGTACAGGTCATACCGTTTGACATATCAAAATGGAATTTAGTATGTGCCTTTAGTATATGAAGATGAAGAGCTGTATAGTTTTTGGGCATAATCGGGAGGGGACAAGGGGTAGTTTTCTTTTCCAGGTCATACCGTATGATATATTAAAACGAAATTTAGTATGTGCTTTTGGTATATGGAGATAAAGAGCTGTATAGTTTTTGGGCATAATCGGGAAAGGGCAAGGGGTACTTAATCCCAAATTCTACAGGTCATATCGTATGACATATCAGAATGACTCTGTATGTGCCTTTGCTTTATGGAGATGAAGAGCTGTATAAATTTTGGGCATAATCGGGAAGGGGCAAGGGATAGTTTACTTAACACCCCAAACCGAAAATAATTAATTTTTCGATTTGAATATATTTTGATCTTTTATTCTTTATGTAATAAATCCATAAAAATATCTGTTTCCAGATTTATTTCTATAGGTTTAAAATCCAATTCAGACAACATTGGATTTTTTTTCTTTTTAATTTTGTTATTTGTTGTTGAAGCAACCACAGCTATACAACATCTTCGAATATTTCTGTCCATTTACTTGAGTTCAAAAGATACTTAAATTTTGGGACACCGTTTATACGGAATGTAGGCATGTACGAATTACATTAGCTACGTAATTATTTTTGGCTTAAATTGATTAAATTTTTATTTTATTTATTGAACTGCTGTTCCAGAGAAAACTAACAGAATCTAAACCACACCCGTCGTAATTAATTTAAAAGAAAATAACAAACAGAAAATAAAATAAAAAAAAAAATTTAAATAAAATTTCACTATCTCTAAGAGATCAAGTTATAAATTTAAAAAAAATAAAATACTCGTAAATAAGAAAAAGTTGAATAATTTACTTAAAATGGTCCTAAAACAACTGACAAGTTAGGTTGTTGAAAGTAGTAATGTCAGCCATTTCATTAATGTTCTTTCTTGTTAGCCTTGAAAATAATCTGTATAGAATTGTTGTGTTGAATTGGACAAATTATTAATTATTCTTAAAAACACAAATACAAATTCTCTTTATAAATATTACATACAAATAAACAAATGATATGAAATCAATTAAAGCGGCCACAATGAAAGCGTGGCACATACAAATACAATTAACAAACACAAATCACGTAACAGTGAGACGAAGAAAAAAATATATAATAAAAATTAAATTAAATACAAAATTTGGCGACATTTAACAAAAAAAAAAAAAAAAAAAAAATAAAAAAAATATTTGAATACGTTTACACTATTTAACATTGTTTTAAACAATTCTTTTTTGCTTTTCTGTTTATTAATACGATCAATTGTCTGAACATTTTCAGAAGCCACGTTGACAATTTTTATTGAATAAAATAATAAAAAAAACAACTAAATAATATTTTGGGACGTTCTTTAAACGTGTTGTTTCTTTTTTTTTATAATTGCTGCTGCTGTAGTGTAGATATTTATAAGAGCTGTCAAAGGTACAGAATCGCTGCAATGGCATAAAACAACTGATAAGAATTTAAATCTTCCACATACAACACATAAGCTTGAGGAGAAATGAGTATGAAGTTTTTTTGACAACATTAATTAGCTTTCTTTAAGGAATTTTTATTTTTATATAATTTTTCTTTTCGTCTTTGTTGTTGACCACCGATAATTTCAAGTAAGTAATTTTGATCAAGAATTGAATTTTAATGCCTCTTTATAATATTATAGACAGGTTTTTATTTTAACAACAAAGTAGTATTTTCTTAGCAATGCACAGTGGGGAAGTTTGAAAAAATAAAATGGAAATAATAAAAAATAGAAAAATAGTTAACACAATATGAGTACTTAATTTTACTATAAATCAGTTACAAGAAATTTAATATATCAAATCTGAAGCCATATGTACAGTTTTAATAATAACAGACTTCCCGTTTATATAATTTTTTGTTAGCCAAATACCCCACTGTGCAGCGTATTTTTTAAAAAGAATTCATTTCAAGGAGTACATATTTTCTTAAACGCCATTTATATTTAATAGGTTCATTTTCAAAATTAAATTTCACCCAAAATGCCCTATTTTAATCCAATAAGGCGCACTAAATTGCTTCTACAGCCCAGCAAAATTTTAAAAAAATCAGACTTCAAATACATTTAATACTATGCAACACAATTTTGGGAAAACGTTTTCATAAAGGTAAATATTTTTTTATTAGTAGGTTAATTTTAAAAAGAATATCTTACCCAAGTTTCCCTCCCTAGTTTCAGGCACAACCTATAAGTCCCAGAAGCTACTTTATTGATGTATTTTATTTATTTATGTATTAAATGTTACAATACAATGAAAAATTATATTTTAACTTAATTTATTAAGTAGAGTAACGAAGACCTTCACTCGTTGTAGTGAAACAGTGGGAATCGAACCCACAACCCCTACACTGAAAGACTAGCACTCTACCTACTAGCCTGTCGGGGAACCCACGACTATATTTATTCTATAGCGATGTTAAGTTTTAATAAAATCTGACTTTCCTATTGGAAACTATAGATTTATTTCAATTTGTTTTTGCCAAATCCCTATGGAACCATTTAAAAATGTTAAAGTTTTGCAAGGTGTTTTATTAATGGGTTAAAGTTTTCCTTCCCTGAGGCCTACCCTCTCGAACATATTTCTTCTATAGTCATGTAGAGTTTTAATAAAATTTGACCTTCCGTTTAGAAGCTAAAGATTCATTGCCATTTTTATGACTAACTCCCTCCCACTGTGCCAAGATTTTTTTAAAGAAACCTTTTAAGCATAACTTTTTTAGGGTATTTAATTACACATCGTTAGTTGAACAATCAACCCTATAAGAAGAGAAAATTGTAATCGTGAAGTTCACGTGTTCCCTTTCCATTGAACAGCTGTTCAAAATAAAGTAAGCTAACCATGCACATTGTATGAAAACAAGAAGAATAAGCTGACAAAATTTTTTTTAAATTAAAATTCAATAATAAAAATATAATAAAATGTTTAGAATTGGATCAATAATTTTGCTATAGGAAGTCGTTTGCTGGATTTAATATTTGGGAGTTAACCGATAGATTGGGACTTAATTGAATATTTTTTTCCGTTTGAATAAATTTTGTATTCGATTTATGCAGCATTACAGAGTAAATAAAGCTACATTTAGATATATTCTGGAAGTGACCATTGATTTCCTACCGTCTACAAAAACATCATTTGTCATCGCTTTGCATTTTATTAACCATAAACATAAATATTCTAATAAAAAGAAATATACATAATTACATGGTGAATACAATTCCCCAGCAAAATGGAAGTGAACAAAATAAAGGGAAAAGTGAAAAATTTGCGAGGGAAAAAACTATTCACGGTAATGGGAAATTTTTGTTGACGTGAAAAATTTTTGAGGAAATTATTTACGATTGGAACATCAGTGAAAGGGGAAATATTTCGAGGGAAAAAAATATTCATAATAGGGGTGAACATTCTGATCACATACTTTCAGAAACATTTTACATATTTTTAAACCCTTCACTACAGGTGGAAATGGTATATATAAGTTTGTTATTCCGTATATAATTTCTACAATATTCATTTCCGACCCCATAAAGTATATATATTCTGAATCCTTATACATAGAGAAGTTGATTGAGCGATGTCACTAATGCAATTCAGCAACATCAGACCATTCCATTCGAAGCTGCGGGCAAAAAACCACTCCCACCTTTATTTTTTTTTTACATGGTTTTTATTTTTTTTCGGTTGTAATGATTCTCTTTTGCTTTTTTTTGTTAAATAAATATTATACCGCTATAAAGATTTCGGGTGATTAATAACCCCCTGCGAGGGGCGATTTTTGTTTATTTATTTTGGTAGGGTTTTTCTACTTTGATTTGTATTATAAACCCCTTTTAGAAAGCAGTACACATAGAAGTATGCAGAGACAGACCAACAGGATGCCCACCGGGAACCAGGAGATTGACTGCCTTGACCATCCCAATATGCTTTAGTCTTACCAACTTTTACAAGATCTTTCGATAAAATTTTTACAAACAATTTTTGATAAAATTTTTACCAAAAAAATATCGGTAACATTTTTACAAAAAAAAAAAAAAAAAATCTAATTACATACATATATTTGTAATACTGAAGTTCAAAATCATAAAAGTAAAGAATGTACATATATTATTGTTAATTGGGAAACATAATAGAGTAAGGGAGAATATTTAACATTACTATGGTGAAGGGTATATAAGATTCGGCATGGCCGAATATAGCACTCTTACACGTTTCTTTTAAAATTCTTGATTTTTATAAAAGTTTAAAAATCAGTGATGACATGGATGGTTTTCATATGCACCACAATCAATAAAAAAAAAAACAATTTCGATAGTTCATTGACAGCTCTTCTGTCAGTTATGTGGTTTTGTATTTCAGCTAAAGACAAGTAGTATAATTTTAAAAATAAAAGTGATATTTTTAAAAAGAGCTTCTTTCTAAAAACTATCTTTTATAAAATGCTTAAAGAAGTGTTTTACGAAGATAAGAAAATATCTTTACGAGTGCAATATTTGTGCTAAAATTGTCAATTTTTTGTTAGGCTTAGTTTATCTATTTCATAAATGATTATGTAATGTATTTATATCTATAGCCAGTGACAGTTGACAACTGCTGCTATTTAGCATGGAGGAGTATTCGAAAATATCAATTAGTTTAAAATATGATTAGTAACTATCAGTTTTATGTACTTCAAAATTTATGATAGAATCAATGATGATAACTACCTATACAAAGGAAATAAAAAATTCTTAAAATGAAATTTATGAAACAAAAATATTGTTTTTCAAGCATTCTTTTTAATAAATCTGGTCATAACATTCTTATCAGTAAATTAAAAAGCAAATAAGAAATTATGTTGCCAACTGTCATTAAATGATTATGATGCGTTGGCTGCTTTTTGCAATTTTTTTCTTTTATTAATAAAAATCTGTTTTACCTGGACCTCTTTCGGGCAATTGTTGATTTGATGAGTTGTTACGTGAATATTTTCTACCACCTGCCATTTTTATTAATTTTTTCAATAATTTTTCTCATAAATAGAAAAAAAAATGTATTTTTGCTATTGAACACTTGTTATTATTCCTTAAAGTTGATTATTTGATGGACAAAAAAACTATTTGGCGCCAAAGGAATAATTAATTTATTTCTTTTTCAGCAATGTGCGTGTCAACGGATAATTAAGCGTTTGTAAATAGTTTAACCAACAAGTTTAATTGGTTTATTTAATTTATTTAAATGTATAACAAAAATCGTGGCAGTACTGCAGACCGCCAACGTTTTTTAGCAAAGACGTTTTCTTAGTGACTAAAACTCTATTGTAGTCCAAAGAAATTTAAAACTCAAACTCAAAAGCACTGGCTGTTTGTTAGTTATGGTTGAGAACCACAACTGACAGAGAGTGTAAACGTAAACTCGTGTTTTGTTGTTGAGTTTTTATGACATTTGTTTTATTTTATTTTTGAAAGGTTTTACTAAAGTTGCAACGTAACCTACACGACTCGATCTTAAACAAGTAAAAATAAAGTGTTTTCATAAGGCTTAAACAAAAGAATTCATATTTACAAAGTAAATAATTATGTATGTATGTATAACAGATTGTTAGTTTTCTCTCTGGTTTTCAACAAACAAGTTTTTAACCAACACAATTTTGATGTTTACTACAAAAGAGAGCAGAAGATATAGAGAGAATATAGATAGGGCTTTTGACTATCAGACAAAAACTTGATAAAATGTTTGTAATAATTAACGGTGGAGACATAAGGTAGAAATGTGGGTCTAAAATTCAGTTGTATAATGTGGGTCTAAAATTGAGCATATCTGGTCCAAGCCTACAAGAGATCTTTAAAGTACATGTGTGTTAGCATATAACTTATATATTAAAAATATTTCTGAAGTTCTAGCTACATGATAACAAAATTTAAGTATAGTGGGAGAAGTCTTTTTTTTATTATTTTGCTTTCTAGTTGTTGTCCCAATTAAAAAAAAAAATGGAAACAAAAAATAATCTTATCTAATATATAAGGTGGTCTATAACATCAGAGATTAAACTATCTCACTGCTGTCAGATCTGGCAAATCTTAATATAATTTTAAATTTTTTCAGATATGTAGCTGGAAAATCTTGGTTCAGATCGGGAATATTTTATCGTAATATTTTTTTCAGTGGCGAATCTCGGCTTTGTCTCAATAGGCACGTCAATTTTCTCGAGAGATTCTCCAGACACTTCTACACCCATTAAAAGTCACTGTTTGTTATGTTTTATGGATCTTATAGTCGATAGATATAGAATCGTTATTTATATCAAATCGTAATAGATTAATAATAAGTGAACAAATAAACAAGAAAACACGGTTTAAAATCATTTCCTTTCGCATGAAATTACGATACTTTTTATTTGATATCTACTATGATACCAAAATGAAAAATTACGAGAGATTTTACTCGATATCGAATGCGGTGATTAGACCCCAGTACTTTAAACTACACAAATGGCTTGTTCAAGCGTATAATTTGTCATGCAGCTTGTATTCATTTGAAAATTTAGTCACAATATTGATAGATTGGACTCAATAGTTCGCTTTGTTAAGATCAAAAAACCTTAAAAAAACTGACAAAGATTGTTAAAAATAAACTTGAACAAAGGATTTGTTTATAGGAAAAATAAAAGGAATTACATTTTACGCCTTTGAGTTGACATCACTAGAAGGAAAGCTTTTTTTAAAATAAATGTCCAATAGTCAAAGTGACCCCAAAATATTCAAATTCGTCCATCATAAAAATGGATTTATTTATTAAACGTTACAGTTCAATTACGAATTATATTCTAACCTAAATAATCGAGTATAGTTACAAAGACTTTCACTCGTTGTAGTGAAACACCCAGTCTTTGTTGGGAATTGAACCAACAAACCCCAGACTGATAAACTACCACACTAGCTACTAGCCCATTGGGGCACCCTATTTATAAGAAAGATTTCTGTTTGTTCTTAAAATATGTATGCTGAATTTAATCTAAATACTATCATCATTAAGATTGGTATGACGGTAAGACCGATCGATGGCTCAAAAATACATACATATGTACATTTTTGTCGTGATTCAAAATTATAAAATTTTATATAAAAAAAATACTTGACCCACTGTAGTTTATAAAGTAATAAGTAAACTTGAATTTAAAACCAAACAATTGCCGTCATTGTACAATATTCATTGTCATTAAAGCAGGTCCAGTTTTTTTAACAACAAAAACCTAAAGCAAATTCTAAAAAAAAATAAAAAAAATTTTTTAAAAACAGAATGTAGAATTCAGAATCTTTATGAAGATCATTGAACGATAGACAAAAGAGAGAGAATGATGGCCCCCTCATTATAAATTACTTAATAAATGTACATACATAAATAGTAACGACTTATGGTCCTTACCTAGGTATGTATGTATGTCTATTCAAACATAGGTATGTTTACGTATGCATATCCACATTAAGTTATTCATTCGTTCGTTTGTAGCATACGGCAAACTGACAACACGTTCGTCGTAAGCAAACAACGTGTCATTATACGAATGTTGGGGCTCATCGTGAAACCATAGTTAAATTCGTTTTGTTTTTATATTTGTCTGGGGTTTTTTTGCTTCTGTTTTCTTGGTGGAGACTCAGAGAAGGTAATGAGAAAGAGAAAAAAAAAACATGCCGAAAAAGTCTACACACTATTTGATAGTGGTAGTGGGTGCGGTTAAGTAAAATATGATTCATTTTTAAATGCAAGAACAGGAGAGATAGTACGAGAAAGTGTAAACTACTACGTAGTTTGTAGAAGAGAAGCAATTGTGAAAAACGTATAAAAATATAAAACAAGTTTAAAAGAAATTATTTGGACTTTACAAATCTTATGACGTACCTATCTAGTTTTATGATTATTATCTGTTATATTATACGTCGCCAAGATTATTTACATATGTACATAAGATACTTTTGTGTGCTTGTCATTTTACTGAATAACAATAGTTGTAAAAATAAAAGTAATATGAGATTTTTTGGAGTGAACATGAAATAAACGTGATATACAGTGGGTTCACAGCTTATTTCAACCAGCAACGTTTTAATATACTGGATATAGGATGAGATTTCTAAACAAAATTAATTTTGCAAAAAAAAAAGCTCTCGTCTTCTATTAATATTTTGAGAAAAAGAGATAAAACATTTTTTTAAATAAAAAATAATTTTATATTTTCTAAGTATTCTTCATGATACAATACACTTCTTAAACTATTTTTAATCGATTAATTAAAATATCAATATTTTTTCATAAAATCGATATTTGTAACCGTATACCGGCAAAACAATATTTTAGAGCTTGGAAATTCAATATACATACATATGTATGCATATCATTTTTAACTCAGGTTTGGTATTTTGTGTTACCACTTTTTAAAAACTTTCCCCACAATAAAATACTACAAATGAATATCTTTGATTTATTCATGGTCTTCTGTGTATCAAAAAATTAATTATAAAATACTAGCTGGCCCCACAAACGTTGTGTGCGTCCTGACAATATTTTCTTCGATTTTGCTTTGAAAGTAATCTACACCAAATTTTAAGACTCATTATTTTAAAATAGCGCCATCTGTTGCGCAACCGTGTTTAAAATAAACCGCTGTCAAAAATAAAAGATGCCTTAAAGTATGCAGTAACTTTAAATCGGTAGAAAATAGACGTACTTTCACTGCTTTTTTCCACTTTCTCTTGGAAATAAGAAAGTTTTGTAGAGAAAAAAAAGTATCTTATAGTGGAATGAGGATACTAAGGTACCTCCTCACAAAATTTTGTTAAAATCCATTCAGTAGTTTTTACGTGAAGCGAACACAAAAACAAAAACAGACAGACAGAAAATGAGTTACTATTTTATGAATTGTTTAGTAAGGCCTTAGGTTCATTTATTCTCTCAATAGGCTTAAACAAAACTGGGAAAATTTTTTCTTTAAGATTAATCACCGAATTTCAAACCTATTAAGTAGTAGTTAGAGAGAATAAATGAACTTAAGCCTTACTTAACAGTTCACTTAAATATTATAATAAATAGTTTGACCTATAAAAATTTGAATTAATTTTATGTTTATTGGTAATACTACCACAGCATAATTAATTCATGCAAGGTGGTCGCAACTAAGAAGATAGACACGAGATTGTGTCATCCCGGTCTTAAGCTCCTCGTAAGCTACAAATGACGTAACAAAACCAATTTTTAATATGGAAAACTACGTCATCAAATGTGAAATCTATGTCAACATCACTTTATCACTCCATGTGTATAGAAAGTGTTGTTTAACTATATGAATATTGGTCTAGCTCTATTCTTGAGTAACTATATGCCTCGGTCTTTCAGAAAAAAAAAACGGGCAACCATTTGCTTCGAAGTTCTACGACCTCAAACAACATTTGTCGGACTTTGCTAACATTACATACTGACAACTAATCTTTTGCTTCGGATAATTTGGGGTTTTCTGTCTTCTTTTTCAAACGATTTACTCTCATTTAATACTTTGTTGAGAGCTTTTCTACCTTTTTCATTTTATGCCTGAACCTGTTCACCTAAACTGGTTTCTGATATACCTGGGGCAAATTTTGCATTCGATATCTAACCAAATTACTATTTAAATTCTATTGAAATTTCGATCGATATCGAATGAAAGATTCTAAAGAATCTATTTTTTTTTGTTTGTATAGACTGAATTCTTAGTTAAACATTTTTATTTAAAGTGTTTGAAATAAGTTGTTAGCCACTGTATATGATAAAGTATGGTGGTTATCGCTTGTTAAACCGAACAATAAAAAACACAAATAATAAAGTATGATTAAAAATATAGCAGCAGGGATGGACTTTGCAAAACCTTTAATTAAGAATTAAACTTTATTAATAAACTAATCTTTTGTTTTCGATACTTTGGGCTTATGAAAGCTGAAATCAGTCGACAAAATATAAAAAGTTTAATCTGAAAAGTGGTTATAGCGGCAATTAAAAAAAAACTTTACAAAAATATATTTTCCTCCATTTAAATAATCAATATATATATGAAACACCAAATTTGTTCTACATGTTTTTTAATTTTTTGTAAAAGTTTTTTTTTTGTAATAATTAGGAACTTCCTGCATTCTATATTGCGTTAGAATGGTAAGACTAAGGCAAAAAAACTTCTTTAAAAAAATTTCCTTAATGGGCTTATTGACTGGTTACCAGTGGGCACCCTGTGGGTTGCTACCTCTATATGTATTGCTTTTAATACATATCAAAACAGAAAAACCTTACCAACCTAAAAAAACACTAAATCGGCCTTAGCCGGGGGTTATTTATCCCCTGAGATCTGTATGCAATCCTTGCGATCTACCTGTCACGGTCTAATATTTATATTTTATATAATATTTAAATTTATATAATATTTAAAAAGCAAAAGAAAATCATTAAAACCGAAAAATTAAAGATGAGCGTGGTTTTTTGCCCGCAGCCTCCAAAGAAAGGATCTGATGATGCTGAATTACAATACCAAAATTATCGAAACTATGGCTGACTTCATAAACGCACTTAGCAAAGTAACACTGCAATCAATATAGTTCATAAACGCCTTAGCATTATTTTTTACAATGTCGTGAGTTCATTATTGCAGTGCAACCCAAATTTTGCCAAATTTTGTTGTGATGCGTTGTGAGATGAGCGGTTGAAATGTATTTGCTTAAAATAAAATGTATTAATTATTTTCCATAATTTAGTAATAAATGCCCTAATGTTTTGAAGATACACTTCAAATATTTTTATTACACACAACAAACGAAAATAACGACAAATCAATTTTGCGCTCATAAACGTTTAAAAAATATGTTGCATAATTTGACAGAGCAGTGTTGACGTGCAATATTGCTATGCCTTGATAGCGCATCTGTTTGAAGTGTTGCTTTGCAAACTGCGTTTATGAAATCAGCCTATGCCTGGCAGATTGGTGGACTTAAATCTTCTGTATCTCGTCTAGTGCTTCGGCAAACGACATTACCACTCGAACACTGACAGACGGATAAACGGACATCGCTTAATCAACTTTTCTATGTATAAGGATCCAGAATATACATATATACTTTATGGGAACGGAAATGAATATTGTAGAAATTACACACGGAATGACAAACTTATATATACCCTCCCTTTCCACCTGTGGTGAAGGGTATAAAAAGGTAGCCTCAGTAGGAAGGAGAAATATTAAAGGGAATGAATAAAAATTTTTCTGTACCAACTAATATTAAAAAACACAGATACCGCCATAAAAGGGTCAGTGTACAGATTCTGCACAAAGAATAAAAATAATGCAGTCAATAAATTAAAGAAGAAAAAAAGTCGTAGATATAATAAAAAAGTTCATTGGCATTTACAAACAAATCTAGCCACGGCAGAAGTATCTTTATCTGTCTGTTCGTCTCTCTATCTGTTTAAAGCAAAGTCTATTTAAATAAACGAGAAAGAGTGTAATAATGAAATTAAAATGCGATTTCAGGAAGCAACAAAGAAACAACACACATTCAGATACAATTTAATTAATAAATTTATGTTTTTATTTTCTCTTTTGTTTAATTTCCTTAAATTCGTGTTACTTTCTTTAACTGTGACACACAGTAGCAAAAAAAAAAACATAAATAAATGACATCATAAGAACAATATTTGTTTTTTTTTTCTTCATTTAACTTATGGGTGGTGGTAACTACAAATTTATGAAATATAAAAACGTAGTTAAATTCGATTTAAATGCTAAATAATAATTCCAATACATCACTGCGTCAAATGTACAGTAGAATCTCGACATTGCCCATATTAAATATGTGCTGAGGCATTTATTATTATCAGCCATATTTTGAGTAAATACAAATCTGCTATTACTTTATATCAAGTTAAGCTTTAACATTAAGATGCTTGATATTAGAAAATGTAGAAATGTAGAGTAAATTCTCTAAAGGATAATAAAGGAATTTCAAACAAAATATTGGCCTAATTAGAATATGATTTGAACAAGATTTCGGCAATGTAAGCGGCTGGCTTAAATGTTACATATTTTGCAAATTCAAATTTCTATACCGCTTTAAAGCATTTTAAGAAGTGCGTACTTCGACAAAAGTCCGAACAATGTTGTCTTCTTATTAATAATCAAAAAATTCTGTTTTTCACAGAAACCAATCATTTCACGAAATCCCAACGAAAACAATTCAAAGCATTAAATCGCCCGCTCTTGTTGACAAATTGACTGGACCATTTCAAGAATTAATGTGTTCCCTAAAGGCTTCCTCTCATATGTCGATTGTTTGACGCGCTGTATATCATTTGACGCCGTCCTGTTGGAAAATCATATTTTTCGTAAACATCCCATTCAATAGGGGTCCCAAAAAATTGGTTATAATGGCTTTGTACTGCCTTTAGTAATAATGGACTTTATTAAAAATAAGAAATTAAAATTTTTAATGGATCACGGGATCACTTCGCAGTAGCTTATCTTGTCAGTCCAATTTTCTAAGACTTTGTTGACAGTGGTAGTGTGTGTAACGTTTCTGGATTATTGGCATGACAAGAACTATAAAGGGGTACAATCACAGCTCCGAGACACCCAGCTGACGTAACCAAGTCGGCTGAAAACACCATTACCGAACTAATTAAACAATACAACGATTGTTTGATGAGCTGTGTGTAATAGTTTCCGAAAAAAAATGAGCCAATGATGCCACCACTCCATACTTCCACACCAGATTGTTACACTCTCTGAAGGAATTGGCTATTTGACAAATATGGGAGAGATTTTCGATCCCCAGATGCGACAATTATGTTTCTTGGCATTAGTGCTGGCAATTTCTACTACATACTTTCAATTACTCGATACAAAATACTTTTCAATTGGCTACTCAATAGTTCCGTTTACATTCTAGCAGAGGTCAAATATTTGTTGTCAAATATTTTTATAAATATATTTCTAAAAATACTACCGTAAAAGTATCGATTAACTACTTTTGTGTATTGAGAACCAAAAAAAATTATCGACTATAGAGTACTCGGTACGCACTACTCAATACTTTGCCAGCACTACTTGGCATAGCCTCCGAAATGAAAATATCCCCAGCCAGAAAAAATTACCTTTTGGCCAAATTCAATATCCGATTAGAGATGTTAAAAAGCCCAAACTGTAAAGACGTAAAAATTGTGTACTTTCACTGCTTTTTCTCCACTTTCTCTTGGAAATAAGATAATCCTATATTTGAATCAAGACACTAAGGTATCTCCTCACAAAAAAGAAGTTTTTACGTGATGCGAACACATACAGACAGTAAAAAAGTTACTGTTTTATTATATGTATATAGACATAGATAACTATGGTAATAACTAGGTTTCACTGTTCCACTTGTGCTGTTTGTATTTATAGACATTCAAAGCAACACCTATTTCAGATAGTCACAATTAACGCCCAACATTAGATTTTGTGGCCCCTTTCCAAACTCTTTTTTATGTCATAAATAATGATCTCATCTATTACTAATTTGCGTTTGAAGCTTTAATCTAAAACATACATAAATGAATCTATTCAAACTTAGTTTTTTTATTATTTCGCATTTATTTTTCTTTACCCTAGAAAATATTACAACCAAAGGTTACCCTTAATTTTAAAATGCATAATTATTCTTTGTTTTTATTATGTCTACACCTGTCAATAAGAAAATCTTCTTACATCATTATTACATGTACTAAATTTTATGTAAATGTGTATGTATGTATTTGTTTTACAAAAAATTGTTTGAAGTGCTTTTATTTTTACAAATTCGTATGTTAGATAATTTAAAGAAATACTGTTGATGGCTTATTATTTTAACCCATGGGGGAGGGTAGACGATGTAAAAAAAGAAAGCTTTAAAAATATTGAATATAAAATAAGAATAATTCTTGCAAAAAAAACCGACTACAAAACAAATATATGTGTATCAATTCTAAACTAAAAATTTAAAAGGAAGTAATCTGTAAGAAATAGTTCTCAAATCAAATACTTTTATACTTGTTGCTCTAACGAACATAGTAATATACGTTCTGTACATTCAAATGTCTATCCGTAACGGTTAAGCAGATAAAGCCATATACGACAAATTACGTCAGATATGAGGATACCCTTTATTTTTTTACACTTATTATTACTGACACAGTAATAAAAAGTAACGGTTCCAAAGATATGGCCATATATATAGCTTAAACAATATCACCTAGGGGACACCCTTTAATGTGCAATTTTAAATTAAACACTTATTTTAAAGGACAGATTCTTTGTAAATTTCAAATATCTGTCTAAAACGGTTCAAAAGTTTGGCCATATGCATCAATTTACATCAACTATTGAGACACCCTTTAAAATTTTAAATATTGATAAATGTTATTATACGAGACATAGTAGTGGAGATTCTGTCTAATTTTCAAGTGTTTGTCTAAAACGGTTCAAAAGATAGGACTAGATAGGTAAAATTATATCAATTACGGGGACACCCTTTAGTTTCCAAATTTAAATTATATACTTGATGTTATAAAGGACTTAGATATACAGGTTCTTTGTAAATTTCAACCGTCTCTCTGTTACGGTTCAAAAGTTTTGCAATATATATCAAATTACATCAACTATTGGGACACCCTTTAACTTATAATTATAAATATTTAATTTCTGATTATAAATATTGGACATTCTGTCCAATTTTCAAGTGATTGTCTACAATGGTTTAAATGGTTCATATATTTAAATTGACGTCATTTTTAATTTCTTTAATTTTCAATTTTTGAACTTCTTTTAAAATGGGACCAATCTGTAAGCATTTCCTTTCTAATAGAGAAAAAATTTTTAAAATCGGTTCAGAAATGACTCGAGTTATGCGGGCACAAACATAAAAAAAACAACATTCAGACGAATTGATAACCTCTTTCTTTTTTTGAAGTCGGTTAATAATTGAAAATAAAGGGAGGAAGTGATATTTTAGTTTATTAAAAAAATAGTTTTCCTCTCCTCCAAGTAATATCTTACTATGGATATTTTTCAGTTGTTCCAACGTTTTAAAGCACAATTGATTGATCAAAAGCAAGGAAATTGTATGGAAAATTAACTGAAGCTGAGAGACGTCGAACGCGATTTTGTATGTCTGATATAAGTCGTTACTGCATAAAGTTACAGGTTATTGTAATACACATATGTAGGGGTTAAATGTGCCCTTGGTAAGGATAGAGAAGTACGCACTTTTTTACTTAAAAAGGCTGGAAACGCATCCAAATATTCTTGCCCGCAACATTCTAAATAATAGAGACTACATTCGTTTAAAAAGGAGGTACATTGGAGCTCTCAGCCGTAAATAACCCGATACAAAATTTAATTTTTTGTCTAGCAGTGGCTGGACTTAATAAACAATAACTATTTAGTATTAAGATTTGAATCACTTATTGTCATTTCAATTCATATTGAAGATTCAATAAATAATCTAAAAAAAATATGTAGGGGTGCCTCGGTGAGCTCGTTAATATGCTAGTCTATGAGTCCGGGGTTGTTGGTTCTATTCCCACCAAAGACTCTGGAATTTTTTAAGGACCCAGAATGAGCTTGTATATAATGTGGGTGTCTACAAATGATTAACTGCGTTAGTGACAGGTCACGGACCTGTCAAGTATTATCTGGTCAAGTTAAAAATCGAGGTAAGACGATACTTGCAGACTGTACCTGGAAATATGATAAAATAAAAAGGGCTTTGGACCACGCGGTTAGACACATATTAATTGGAGATGCTGTGAAGACCTTAGCCCAAAACAAATGTTAGCAATTATCGCATACTCTGTGATGAGGAAGAATGTCGACGTCTAAAATCACAACAGTCGAGTGTAAAAGGATAGTGACAGCACAAGACTCTAATGAAAGTAAGATATTCGTAAATTTTCAGTCGGATACCAGAAATCATTGAGGAACGAAAGAGGTCGAAATGGGATGCTCCGGTATCCTCCTACAAAATAATAAATAATAATAAAAATACATATGTAATTCAACAGCTAAAAAATCGAATGCAGTCATCCAACTAGAAACTTCCTTAACCAAAGCCAAATATCCATGGTTGCAAAGTAATGTTGCATATTTGGTTGGATTGTCTGTATAAGGAGTTATTACACCGGATGAAACAATCAAGAGAGACCTGTAGGGAACATAATTGATTGAACCAGAGTTAAGTCCATAATTTTCCATCATGGCCACATGTTACGCCGCCAGAAAGTTTTTCCCAAAAAATCGTAAAGCCAAAACAAAATCGTTTTGGTTCGTAGCTAACGATGGAACAACACTTTAAATAAAATATAATGTATCTTTATCTCGAAAGAAGAATTCAATATTCTTTAAAAGGAAAACGATAGATATTAATGTTCACACCCAATTTACTGTATAGACAACACTGATGTCTTAGGATCATAAAAATTAAAACTGCGATTTCGGTTTTAAATTTATTAACACCGACCGGTTTTAGTTTTTTCGGTTTTTAAATTTGGTTCATAATTAAGTTTAGGTGTACGAGTACACAAAGGTCGCAAATAAATACTGTGTTAATTTAGGACACCCTTTATAAATTAGAAAAATTAAAATTTAAATAATGTAATTTACACCTGGTTTAAGTAGGGCAAGTTTTTTTGTAGCTTGTATTATAATATGTGCGAAAGAGAAATGAGTACAGACTTATTTTTCTTCTCTTTTTCGCTCCCACTAAAATCAGGCTTGTTTCAAGAAAAATTTCCCTGTGTGTGCCAGGTATTACAGATACAAACCGTTTAAATATAACGATCTTAGCCGGTTAAGACTGCCGGACTGCCTGCCCATAGAAAGGTTTATAGGAAAAAACTACCTAAGCACACACTTGATATTTTTAAGTGTACCTACGGAAATTGGTGCGAAAAAAGTATTTAATGGACTTTTTATTTATTATTTATTTTAGGTTGGATGATCTCAACTAAAAGTAAAGAAAGTGCCGTACCCTTTATACTATTTTGTATTTAAATACCCATTTTTATTAGACCAAGATGGCCAGGTGTGTTTATATACAGCAATTTCATTTTCTTCACTATAGCAAAGATACATGTAGCCATTTGGATAGTTTCGGTTTATTTTCATTTTTCCTACTCTATTGACAGCAATAAAACTAATAGTAAAACGAGAATAGTTACTATTCTCGTCCACTGCTAGATAAAACACAAAAAATTAACCTCATAATCTTTAACATGGTCCGCACTACAGTTTTTAAACTGCCATCACTTGTTTCGAGTATTAACATATCCATTACGCTGGATGTGATGTGCTACAGATTTACGGCAGTGCCTGGCACGTTGCCTTATCCTGACAGTGGTCTTATCAATGCGAATAAAAACGCCCTTGATGTCACTACAAAACAAGTAGCAATTTTAGAAAATGGCTGGTGGGGCCAATGGTCATACCCCTTATTTAGAATTGGGGACTGTCTAAACTCCTGACACTTTATTGCTGCTTCTGTTTGAGTAGTGCTATTCGTGCTATTTAGGTCCAAACTACAGCGACCAAGTTACTCCCCATAAGGCCTCAGTAATAACCGGTCAAAAAGATTTCGGAAAATCCCTGTGAGGCTGCCGATTCTATTGGTACCAGTCGATTTAAACCGATCAGATCGAAAAAGTTCTTATCTCAGGCCTCTGGTACCCTCAGGGACTGGTGCCCCATCATTGGCGTAAATATGTCAGACGTCAACATGACAACAAAATAAATAGCACCTGGGGAGACCATTAGTCTGGAATGGGTTAAAAGTTTATAGAAAATTTTTATAAATCACAAATAATTTTAATAAATATGGCCGTAAACGAGTGTGATTCTAACAGTATAAATCGAATCAATTAAACAATGTGGACCGGCTTTATTTTTTTATATATTTCTCGATAGACTGATTGGTAGCGCGCTAGTCTATCAGTCTGGGGGTTGCAGGTTCGATTCCTGACAAAGACTCTGGGTGCTTTCTGCAGACAAGCAAAGAGCTTATCAGGTTGTGATGTCTTTAGAAAAAAAAAAAATATATATATTCACATATTTATTGATATTATCATTATAATAATTATTATTATTATTATTGCTATCATTATTGTTACTATTAAAATAATAAATGTTTAAAAGAAATTAAAATAAAACCAAATACTTACAAGATTCGCGATTTAAGGGCATTTCTGCAATTTCTGACAAAATTGTCAAAACTTCTTGCACTTGTTCTAAGGCAGCCATTTTTAAAATTTTATTTTTATATTAAATATTTTTTTTTTCTTAATAAAACACACTTAAATTTAATTATAGATTATTAAATGAGGTACGAATAAGACTTTTTTCTATATACACCAAAAAGACAACTGTAAGAAAAATAAATAAAAAAAATTACACTTTATTACGAAATCACGAAACACAACTGACTGCTGTAGTTGTTAAAAGTTGGAAAATAACTGATAATTTGAAGCGTCCAAAAATGATTAAAGTAAGGTTGTTTTGAATCTGTAAAAATGGTTCAATACACTTTTGTTATCAGTATTTTGAAAATATTGTTGTTAACTCTCTTTTTTTGCACTCAAGATGGGAGGAAAATTTTTATATTTAAATTTACGGCAGGTAAAAGAACACAAATTCATGTATGCAGGCAAGGCAGGCAGGTATTTAAAAAAAATATCTCTATTATATAATTTATTTTTACGAACTTTGTAAAAATTGCTAGCTGCACTTTCTTTCCCTTTAAAGGGTTTTAAATTCAATAATATTTTTTTTATTTTTTTTCTTCCAAAAATAAACTTTTGTAGTTTTATTTTTATATATTTTTCTTAATTATTCCCACCTTTGCTTTGCAAAAACTTTTACAAAATTCGTTTTGTTTTTAAGAATTTTAATGAATTCTCGAAAACCGTGTGCGTCGATTGCGGTGTACGGCAAACTAAAGGGAATAGTTTGCCCAAAAACTACAAAAATACACGACAAGATTATAAAACATCACTAAAACGAAAAAAAAAATATTTCTTCATTTCTTTTTTCTTTTTATTTTCCTTGCTTTAAATAAATCCAAAGATATTACAACAACAAAAAAAAAAACGAAGGAAAATTTAAATTTCTCAAATTTTTCTTTAATCCATAAGTTACCCAACAAAAAGCCTCTTAAAAGGAACTTTTACAAAATTTTATAAAAAGGTCAATAAACGAATAAAATTAAAATTTCTTATTAACAATATTTTAAAAGATAAATTGATATCGATTGATGATTTGAACGAAAAATATTTTCATTAATAGAAACGTTGTAATTTGTGTTTTTTTTTTTGCGCCGCTATATTTTCGACTTTTATATTGACCGTTTATTTCTTTACTCTCCGAGCAACTGCAATTTAGAATAAATATTTTATTTTATTTCATTTACTATTTCTTCTCAAGTCGTTGATCGTCATGATGATGATAATGATCATTTATCATAGATTACACTAAGCAACAAAATGAAAAAAATTAACAAACTGTGTTCCAATAATTACCACTTTTCGTTAAAGGTGAATTACACTGCCCGCCAGTATATATAGGGCACTGCGAAATAACTATTAATATCTAATAACATCTATGAAATAACTTCCATCAAAATAAAACCAAAGCCAAAAAATAAGAAAATAACACCCAAAAACCGTAAAATTAAAAAATCTTCCAACATTTTGAAATAATTGTGAGGAAACTTGGCGTACCTAAAGACCCAACAAAAATCAAACATTTATACATATAATAAAAAAGTAGCAGGGCCCTTTCTGTACCTTAAATATATTTTTTAATTTTGTTGCTGGTGCAGTTAGTAAATTTTTGTCTGTTTGTTTGCCTGTTTATGTTCGCATCATGTAAAAACTAATAGATGAATTTTAATAAAATTATGTGAGGAGGCAAATAAATAAATAAAAAAAATTTTAGAATTTTATCCAGGAATGGGTACCCCTATATAAAGAAAATACATAAACCATAAACTCAAGCACCATAAAAGTAAGAGTCTTAAAATTAGGTGTGGATTACTTTCAAAACAAAATCCAACAAAATATTGCCAGGGCGCCTACGACGGGGCTGGCACAGCTAGTCTGGCAATTAAATAAGTCCTCTAATAAAAAATCTAAAAACTGTTGGTAATGCAGAACAGTTTTAATATTGAAAGAAGAGAAACCCCTTGCCAATGACACAACTTTAGTAGAACCTGTTTTCCACACGGCAACTTTTCTTGCGCAAACATAAGCAACAAAACTTACCTTGAGGAAAACAGGTCTAAGGACCACACTGAAGACCATCAATCAAAAAATAATTTCTAATAGCAATAAAATAAATTCAAATAAAATTATTTTTCCAATTACAATACTGAAATAACTTTTATTGAAGTGCGCAATTTCATTTGGTAGTCAGTTCATTACTTTTTGTAGTAAAAGTAAAATTGAGTGGAAAATATCGTAGCATTTAAAGCTTTAAACACATAGACAACAGCGGCTACACGACTATAAATGCTGTTGGCTACAATCGTCGCCGTGTAGTCATGAATTACGTTGAAAACGGCAGCTACATACTTCAAAACTATGAAAATATTGTAGAAATACATATTTAACTTATAAAAATATTTTTTCAAAAAATACTTTCATCATATCAAAACAAATAAATATATTTGCTCAAAACCTTTTGACTGTAAATGATTTTGCATTTTTAATTTTATGACATTTTATTTTGTTGAATAAAATGAAATTGTCACTAACAAAAATAGAGATTAGCCTAAGTTAGCTACAGCCACAACGGTAGTCGTGTAGCCATGTAGCTATGATGTCGTGAAAATAATCGTCTTCATATAAACGTGTGCATTTTAATTTTGACAGGTTGTAGTCGGTATCCTGGTGACGTCTATGAGTTTAATGCTTTAGCAATTACATTTTTGTTGTTGCCTAGTGTTACTATTTAATTGAGATTCAGTTTGACGAATATGCCTATATTAACGATATTAATGTATTCGTATCTCTGTTTGACTTTGCAACAAAACTACTCAACTAAAGAGTTCTCTAGAGCTCCATTACTTGCAATTATTTTCAATAGTGTTAATCATTAACGTAATTAAATTAAATTATTTCGATATGAAATCAAACTGAAGTCTGATGAAATCATAACGCATTGAAATTTATATTTAACCCAGTAGCATACTTAAATATATTTTTTTAACCACATACAATTTTTTTAATATTGGTTTTGGCAAAAAAAAAATCATTTTTATTTAACCCTTAAAAGGCTTTAAGAAGCCAGTGTATCGTTTCTGTAACTTTTCCTGTTAGATGGCGTAGTTCCGCCAATGTAAGGTTGCCAAGTCTGTAATCAACAAATTGCTTCAATTAGCACAAATAAATACAAGTAATAGGCCAACATAAACTCTAATAATTTATATTAAAATCACAATTTATATTCATACATTCAACCAGAATTATTAGCCAATAGGAAGACAGTTTCGTGACGTCATTACAGTTCTCTTATTGTTAATAATTGTATAAAACATTCTAATTATTTTCTATTTATTTCGTAGATATTACAAAACAATTACAAATTGTATTCTAACTTAAATATCGAGTACAGTTACGAAGATCTTTACTCGTTGTGGTGGGAATCGTACCCACAAGCCCCAGACTGATGAGACTAGCACACTGCCTATTAGCTTACTGTATAAAATAAACAATCGACATATGGTAAGATTGTTTATTTTATTATTTTTCTAATTTTTCTTATTTTTCAATGTTTAAGTCGCAGCCAAGGTGCTTTGGCTTATCAGGTAGTTTAAAGACAATTTTAAATTGCCCATTTTGTAGTGTGTCAAAAGTTGTTTATGTTTTGCAGATGCACTATTATTTGTTTACAAATTGTCAAACAACAACAAATACATATTTCAGACAACTGTTTTTGACATTTCTAAGTACAAAGCAGCAACAAAAAGCCGTTATTGTTTTTGTGCTGCTGTATTTGTTGTAGACTTGCTATTAACTTGTTAAAAAATGTCCCTTGAATACCTACAACCTTTAGAAATATTTTCTGATTACAAACAAATGTATTGAAGAGTAGACGCGTTAAAAATTAGCTCATTAAATCTATTGAATGTTAATATGAATTAGACGTGAATGCAAACTATTCACAATGTTATTGTGACTTAAAGTTTTTCAGCCAAATAGTATTATGATTATCTATACATATAATGAAACAGTAACAGGACCATTTCTGTACATGAAATACTTTTTGAAAATTTTGTTGCTGGTGCATTAAGTAATCGAAGTGAAATACAAAACAGCAATTTTTAGAATTTTTGTCTTTCTATCTGTCCGTCTGTCTGTCTGTCTGTCTGTCTGTATTCGCATCACGTAAAAACTTCTGAACGAATTTTAATAAAACTTTGTGGGGAGGTTCCTTGCTATCTTGATTCAAATATAGGATCCGATTTACCGATTTAAAGCACCTTTAATTTTTGTCAGTGGAATATTTTAAATACTATTTACAAGAATCTACAACAATTTTAGAATTTTATACAGATTTTAAAATTTTATCACGGGATGCGTAGCTCTATATAAAGAAAATACATAAACCATAAATGAATCACTATAAAAAAAAGAGTCAAAATATTGTCAGGCCGCCCACGACATGGTTAGTATTTAATTCTTTACAAACGCATACCAAAAAAAAGGTACAGATGAAGTAAATACGACAAGCGAATGGATCATCATATTTTATTGAATGCCACTATGGTGTGATTTAGTGAAATTCTTATTCAATTCAATTCGACTACGACTACTTTTTTAGTTAAATGGACTTATGCCACTTTCAAATAGTCAATTCAATATAAGGCACTCCACTGAAGGAAACCTGGGGACAAGTGTCTCCAAGTCACCACTTCTGTCAACTATTTTGGTGACTCTTTATATTTGCCTTTGAAAAGAAATCGAATAACGTTTACAATTTATTACGAGTATAAGATCTGTTTTAAAAATCACATAACGTGATTTTATTACATTTACTTCGGAAAAGTACCAAAAGTGTAGACTAAAACTACTAAAAGAACTACCTAGTCAGTAGTAACAATGACAGTAGTGCATTTTCAATGACAAGCACATGTCTATAGTAACTAACATTGGCTGGGGTATTAGAAGTCATTAGTACTGCTGACTATGTCTATAGTAACTCAGTACAGTTTTACTATTGACATTTTCTGCAGGGTAGACTTTTTCTTTTTTTTTTTAGTAAAAATTGAATATAAATTTTGGCTTTTTTGTCATTAAACATTTTTTTAAAATTACCACATCGACAACTTCTCGTATGTTTATGAAACTAGTAAAAGATAATTGCAAATTGTAATTTTAAATTCTTTTACTTCTATACCTATGTACATACATACATACATATGTATATCAAAACCACTAATTGGTCATAGATTTAAAAAAAATATATTTATCAATGTAGAAAGACAAAAAGTTGAAAAAAAACTATTTAAAATCTTTGGTTTATTGACATTTCTTTCTCTGTACCTATACCGCATGAAGAATGTTTACATACTGCTGGCTGGTCAATACCAAACCTGAAAAATTTATAAAATACGCACAGAGCAATAGAACAATTTGCTGCCAATAAAACAACACTCGCACTTAAGCGATCTCATCATAAGTAGCAGCAAAATAAAGCAAAAACCAAAGAAAATTAAAAATTGCTGGCTGAAAGTTAAATTTAGAAATTCGGAAAAATAGCAACCAACTAAACGAAACAAATGAATGAAAATAGCCGCACTCGCTAATAAACAATTTTATTTTTTAAACAAAAATTACAAGCACAAAAATATTTAAATGTAAATGAAATTAAATGAATTAGATAAGAGGAAAGGAAGAAAGAAGAAAAACGTGACGTTGAGAACCATAGAGAAATAGATTACCATTTTTTTTACATACCTATAGTGTGTAAACAATACCAATTGAGATTTCGTCGTCGTCGAAAGTAAAAAACATATAAAGCGTGAAAACGTAATTGTTTAATTTAATTTATGATTGTTACTGCCAGAGAAACTTTATAATTAATTATAACATACATTTTCCAACTCACAACCCCCTGGTATTGTTGTATCGTTTGTATTATTGTACCCACTTGACCAAGACTTTTGGTTATAATATTGCCTTCGAGTCGAATGTGAATCGAAAATGACTCTTATGTCGCTCAGTTTTGTTCAAAAAAGCTATCGGTTTCGAAGAATTGCTAATGATATTAAAAAGTGCCGAGTCACATTATGCAACTTGTATCGCTGCAATTCTTCATTAGTAGGCGAGAGGGGAGAGAGGAACTAAAAAGGGTACACATATTCATGTACTTTTGAAATTTGTTTTGTCCTCTCGTTCGTAGTTTTAATTTTGAAGTTTAAAAATGTATACATTAATATAAATTGCTGCAATAAAAATTGCTCGATATAAACACAAATGCAATATTAAAGAGGAATCGAAAAATATTGCAGCGACAAAAGTTGCATAATGTAATTCGGCTCAAATAAAACTTTGGCAATATATTTATATATAACGGCACCTTTTCGAATGTATATTGTCGAGAAAATTTCGAAAATGTTTCATGTAAATTAATGTTCGTTATATGTACATATCATCGCGTTTCTTCTTAAACCACGTAAGCGACATTTTTTCGAAATTGACTTTTTTGGTTTTTATAGTAGAAAATAACATTTGCCACCAGACTACATTCTCATTTTAACAAGTTTGTATGAAAAATAAATAAATCCATTTTCAAAACCTCGTAAGCGCCATACAAATGACATATGCATGCAAAATATAATGGTTTTTATATTTCAAGTTGTAGTAAAGTTAAAAGTTTTTTTTTTTTTGATAAATACAAAAATAAATGTTAATTTACACACAGAAATTTGCAATTTGCTGTTTGCGCCAAAACCACGTAAGCGACAGATTTGGCTACAACTAATTGTAAGTAACAAATTAAAAAAAATAAAAGTTTCTATACCCTTCAGGGATTCGCACAGGCATGTTTTGCAAAAAAAAAAAAATTATTTTGAAACCCATATTAAAGAAGTTATTAATTTTTTTTCGTTTTCTGAAAAAGGACTTCTTGGCGCTTACGGGGTTTAAGAATAAACGCGACGATATGTAGTATTATCGATGATTTATATATTTTCGTTTCAGAAATTTCTTACCGTAGCATTGCATTCATTGTTGTCTTAAAAAAATCATTGGTCGATATATTTTCACAAATAACGATGGTTAGAACGTTACAGTCAATGGTGTGCGGTATAGACATGCTTTTTTGTACTTTTGTTGGAAGGCATTAGTATCGCAAACATGTTATCAAGCAGGACGGACAATTTCAAGAAATGTACCTGTTTCCTGACCCTCCCGTTCATGTGATTTGACGCGATTACATTATTTTCTCCGCGGCTTTGTAAAGTCCCTATGCAGATAAACCAAAAACTATATAGCACTTAGAAGCAACCTTAAATACAAAGGGTGTTTGCGAATTGCACCTCTATGTTACGCCATTTTCCCGTCTGCCCGAAATCACACTTAAACGTTAATGTCATAAAATTATCTAAATAATAAAGCCAATTGGATGGATATTTAAAACTTTTTTCTCTGTACACAGAAAAAAAATCCACCAATTAAAGGTTTTAATTAGTTTTAAATTTAAGTTTAATTACAAACAAAAAATATCTTAATTACATAAATTATTGAATCAATTAATTTCTTAATTAAATATTAATCTGAAACTAATAAAAACCTTTAATAGGTACTATGGGGTTTATTTAATCCTTTAAATTATTTTGTATTTGAATTATATTTTAAATATATTTATTCAGGTTTCAGAATTATTTTTTATAATCATCAGAATTTACAATTTATGAAAAACAAATTTTTAATAATTGAAAACTTAAAAACTAGATTTAATAAAACTAAGTACATAAGTAGGGAAGTACCCTACATAACTCCCCCACCAGTATAAGGAAAATAAAAAAAAAAAATAAAAAAAATCAAGTTAATTAATTTTAAAAGTAACAGTTTTTTTATGTTTCTTGTTTGTAAATACCATATCTTCAGAAACATCGTCTGAAACAAGAGCTGGTTTAACGTTATCAATATGATAATCTTTAATAATATTACCTTTATAAATTTTAAAAACTTTTTCATTTCTTTCAATTACACGAAAAGGTCCTTCATAAGGAGGATTTAAACCAGATTTATTATTTGCTTTAACATATACAAATTCACACGTTGAAAGTTGTTTTGGCACAAAATCTTTGTCTACATTATGATAAACAACTTTCGATCTAACTTCAGAAAAATGTTTTCTGAGCTTTTTCAAAGTTTCTTCAATTGGGCTTTCAATATTTTTTTCAATAATTAATTCACCTGGAATACGAAGAGTTTGACCGTAAACAAGTTCAGCTGGAGAACATTTTAGCTCCAATTTAATTGAAGTTCGATGCAGGATCACCAATTATGGGGTTTATTTAATCCTTTAAATTATTTTGTATTTGAATTATATTTTAAATATGTTTATTCAGGTTTCAGAATTATTTTTTATAATCATCAGAATTTACAATTTATGAAAAACAAATTTTTAATAATTGAAAACTTAAAAACTAGATTTAATAAAACTAAGTACATAAGTAGGGAAGTACCCTACAGGTACAAATATTTTTTTCTGTGTATTATTTTAATTTAAAATAAAACAAAATGAAAAAATACCTTATTGGCTAAAAACGAGGGTGGTCTATAACTACTCTATTCGTCATAGAAATAGTTTATTTTACAAATTACAATTATCACTGGCCGACTTTCAATAGGTATTTTTGATCTGTGAAAGTGAACATCGTAGCTGTTGACCAATAGAGGTGACCGAATATAATAAACAAAATCAGGCAACAAGTGCGAGCTAGCAGATTTAATAGATACGGGTATGTGGTGGCCATTGTGAATCATAGATAATATTGCAATCGAGTATACGAGTATAAAAATGTTTAGTGAGGACAAGTAGGGTTATCAAAGGAGAATGCGATTTTGCAAAAGAGTTTAGTTATTATTATGATATGGATATAAAATATAGCTGAAAAAGATGTAGAGAGCTAGAGGAAAACGATTTATTCTTTATGTATTGCTAGGTAGGGTTTTCTGAAATCGTTCTTGTTATAAAAAGAAAGCTGATATTTCTTATAAAGACATGACATGAAATACATTTAAACATGTCCGACAGTGACATGTTTTCCACGTTAATGCCTTATTTGTTGAATCTTAATAGGTAGACTATTGATATATTCATAGATAGGGAATTGCCATGGCCGCTATAACAAATAATAAAATTAAAGGGTGTTCCAAAAGTGATGTAATTAGGACGTATATGGTTTTATTTTTTGAACCGTAACAGGTAGACTCTTGAAATTTTTACAGTAAATGTGTTCCGACACTAACATGTAACAATAGGTAGGTTCCTGATATTTTCATAGAAAGGTCTTATATAAATATAAAATTTACGCAGATTATATTGAAAATAAATTTAATAAAAATAAAAGGGTGTTCCCTAAATGTCGCGAATTTGAGGAATTTGGTCTTCTCTTCTTAACGTTATAGGCAGATACTTGATATTTCGACAAGGTATGTATGCTATGCTATAGTATAAAAAATATTTAAAAATTAAAGGGTGCCCCTAAGACGTGAACAAATTAACAACTTGTATTTTTAAAGTTGTACTGAACATAATACGGAAGAGTCTGAGAGAGTCTGACTGTCACTTCACTGATTTATTATGTATATTTTAAACTTGCTCATGCCACTTAAGAAGTCAGTCAGGGCAGTTTCTCATTTAAACTCGAAATTAATAACTCTTCTGCTCTGTCTATGTAAACTTGTATGCCAATTGGACAGATTTATTAAAAAGAATTTGATTATGTCCCACTGTGCTGTGTTAAAAAATATTAAGATATTTTTTTCTTGTGTATTTCTCATCCGGATATTCTGGGACTGTCCTCGTAAACCATTAAAAAGTTAATTAATAAATTTTATAATTCGTCGTACAAAAAATATTCACTTACAATATAATTGAGCATTTAATATGTTTTTATTCTAATTATTTATAGCTAATATTTATTCTCCCTATGCTCTTACATACATACATACATACATACATACATACATACATACATACATACATACATACATACGTATTAATCTAATTAAGAACACAACAAAGTAACAAAAAGCTAATCCATTTGTAGGGTAAAACAACAAAAATCAATGTTACACACTTTAGTTTATTTGCTTAGCACAATAAAGCTCAGCGCTTGAGAAAAAAAAAGCGGCATAATGATTACAAATCACAAAACAAACAAAATATTTTAGAATATTTTCAAGGTTAAAAAAGATAAATTTGTGAAATTAAAATATTTTTTTTTATTTAAAAAGCTTTTATACTCATCATACTTGTATGAAGTGAACTTTTAAAAACATACACTTGCCAGAGTTGGAAAATTGAGTATGTTGTACTTTTGCTAGAATAACCTATCAGCGTTGCCAGAGGCATGGTTATAAATTTTTAAAATAAATTATGATTTTAACTTTTAGCTTATTCTGCTTGAATTGACAAAACATCTTTTAGAGAATGATTTTAAGCTCCGCGTTTTTGTACATAAACATACCACCTATGTATGTACTCGTATATTTATGGAGGCCTAAATGAGCCATTTAGGATAGACTTTGATAAGATTATGATACGTAGCTTCAAATCTTCTTAAGAGTATATAAAAAACTGTAACAGATATATTAAATTATATCTCAAAAGATATGCTATGAGTGGTGGCATACATAAATATATAAAACCTTATGTTAGCAGCATATAGGGGTAATTTTAAAGAGACCTTAATGAGGTTGTGCTTCATCAAGACTAATTGAAATGAAAAACTTCGAAAATTCAAACAATATAAAATTTTCTAGTTTCAGTAGATTATTACCTATTAAGCCTAAAGTTTATAAAATATTTTTGTCTGTGCAAACAAGAAAAACAATTTATTGTTTTTAATTGTTGAAAATTCAAGCTTAACGTCGAAATTTGACGAAAAGCCAATAAATATTACCAAAAAAGTCTACAGTAATATTATTAATAAAAAATTTTAAAATCGTAGTTTTGGCGTATTCGAAATTACACGATGCGAGTACTCAGCCTACAAAATGAAATTTTGTTGGGTCTGGTTTATGCGATGAACTGTTATGTCCCCCCGCGGGCATTCTATTGTCTTGTTGCCTTCTAACACCTTGACGCCAATGCTTCCGGGGTATATGAGGGCAGCGGTCCCCGAGGCTAACAACAACCTGACCAGTGTTCACACGACTGGTACGAAGGGAATCGATAACTCCACAAGGATTTCCCCAAAAGTCTGTAACCAGTTATTGATGTTATCGATATTGTTATTGATAAGTTATCGATTTAATAAAATAAAAAATTCGAAAATCTATATTTAAATGTGGTCAAGTCTTTCTTTATCATTTTTCAATCTGCTTTATATCTTCAGGGACATTTTATTTTGGCAAACATTTTCGATATGCATAACAGTAACAATTAACCAATTTGTAATACAGATTTTTATAAAATAATGATGTTATTTTTTAACCCAAACCCGTACATATGTATATTTACTCGTATATGTCTGTTATATACTTGTGTAAGTAAAAACTTAGGCAGTGTCTTAGAAAGCTAGCTCCGCACGTGTATATTCGCCAGGTCTTAAAGACCTACCGCTAGTCCCAATCCAATCTACTTCCCATGCATTTACCTGGTGAATTTAACATGGAAATGTCCTACGAAGGAAGCAAGTGACCCATCTCTGCAATAACCTTTATCCACCAGTAGGGTCAGAACATTCTACAGAATGATTTTCTTAGTAACGAAAAGAAAATTTTTATCGTAGAAAAATAAAATTTTCTGCATTACTTAGTTTTAGAGAAAGTACTACATAAAGATATTAGTGTCTGTATAATAATGTAGATATGGTTGGGTATGACACATCAGTAGCAACATCAGTGTAAACAGAGTAAACAGGCTAACTACCTCGCCTATCATTTGTGGCGATGGTTCCTAGCTAAACCACTGGGTTATTAATATTAACGAAAGTTAATAATTAACACTTTCTTGGACACATGTACATATATTGTTTAAGTTTTAGCAATAATTTTCACATCTTACTTTCATATAATTTTTCGCTAATGAATACGATGAGTGAAGTGAATGAATGACTGGCTGTTTTGCATTACTGCTACCTAATTATTTTAAAATTTATCTATACAGCTAAACTTACAAAAACACGCCAATTTGTACAAATATTTACAAACGAACAGTTTTGTTAAAAATTCTGCGATTTTCTTTTTGATTTGTATATTTTGTTAAATTAAATTTAATAATTATAATATTTTATATTAGTAATTATATCAATTGTATTTACTCATTTAAATTCATATCACCGATATTGAAATTATAAGTAGAAAAATGAAGATAACAAAAAACACTTGTTATAATTTTTAAATTATTAAAATTATTTTGCATTTTAGAAATCAGATTAGATAAAAAAATCTAAAAAAACGCTAATAAAATAAATGAACTGCTTTTTCATTTCAATTTACATAATGTTATTACTTTGCACTATAAAAATCTTTCATTAGCTCTTTCGTAAAAAATAAGAAAAATCTATACATACAATAAAAGAGTAACTCGTTTCCGTCTGTCTGCTTTTCATTAGTGTTTGCATCACGTAAAAACTACTTGATGGATTTTAACAAAATTTTGTACGGAGGTACCTTAGCATCCTGGTTCCAATAGGATATCGCAAAAATATCTCATTTCCAAGAGAATGTGGAGAAAAAGCAGTGAAAAAAGCAATTTCCGGTTTAAAGGTACTGAAATTTTCTGGTTAAAACAGGGATATTTTCAACACACCTTTTTATTTTTGAAAGTGGTGTATTTTAAAAACTATTGCGCAACATTAAATTTGTATTTTTACTTGTGGAATTGGTATTAAAATATTTTAAACATCTTTTTCAGAGCTTTTTACAATAAATTTTAGAATTTTATCCAGGTACCTTTATAATGGGTGATTTTTTTGAGGTTAGGATTTTCATGCATTAGTATTTGACAGATCACGTGAGATTTCAGACATGGTGCCAAAGAGAAAGATGCTCAGTATGCTTTGACATTTCATCATGAATAGACTTACTAACGAGCAACGCTTGCAAATCATTTAATTTTATTACCAAAATCAGTGTTCGGTTCGAAATGTGTTTCGCGCTTTACGTCCGATTTATGGTCTACATAATCGACCAAGTGAGCAAACAATTAATGCGATTGTGACCAAGTTTCGCACTCAGTTTACTTTATTGGACATTAAACCAACCACACGAATGCGTACAGTGCGTACAGAAGAGAATATTGCGTCTGTTTCTGAGAGTGTTGCTGAAGACCGTGAAATGTCGATTCGTCGCCGTTCGCAGCAATTGGGTTTGTGTTATTCGACCACATGGAAGGTTTTACGCAAAGATCTTGGTGTAAAACCGTATAAAATACAGCTCGTGCAAGAACTGAAGCCGAACGATCTGCCACAACGTCGAATTTTCAGTGAATGGGCCCTAGGAAAGTTGGCAGAAAATCCGCTTTTTTATCGACAAATTTTGTTCAGCGATGAGGCTCATTTCTGGTTGAATGGCTACGTAAATAAGCAAAATTGCCGCATTTGGAGTGAAGAGCAACCAGAAGCCGTTCAAGAACTGCCCATGCATCCCGAAAAATGCACTGTTTGGTGTGGTTTGTACGCTGGTGGAATCATTGGACCGTATTTTTTCAAAGATGCTGTTGGACGCAACGTTACGGTGAATGGCGATCGCTATCGTTCGATGCTAACAAACTTTTTGTTGCCAAAAATGGAACAACTGAACTTGGTTGACATGTGGTTTCAACAAGATGGCGCTACATGCCACACAGCTTGCGATTCTATGGCCATTTTGAGGGAAAACTTCGGAGAACAATTCATCTCAAGAAATAGACCGGTAAGTTGGCCACCAAGATCATGCGATTTGACGCCTTTAGACTATTTTTTGTGGGGCTACGTCAAGTCTAAAGTCTACAGAAATAAGCCAGCAACTATTCCAGCTTTGGAAGACAACATTTCCGAAGAAATTCGGGCTATTCCGGCCGAAATGCTCGAAAAAGTTGCCCAAAATTGGACTTTCCGAATGGACCACCTAAGACGCAGCCGCGGTCAACATTTAAATGAAATTATCTTCAAAAAGTAAATGTCATGGACCAATCTAACGTTTCAAATAAAGAACCGATGAGATTTTGCAAATTTTATGTTTTTTTTAAAAAAAAAAGTTCTCAAGCTCTTAAAAAATCACTCGTTATAAAGTAAATACATAAACTAATAACTGAAGCACTATAAAAGTAAGAGTCTTACAATTGGTGTGGAATACTTACAAAGCAAAATCGAGCAAAATATTGTCAGAACGCCCACGAAGTGGCGGGCACAGCTAGAATAAAATATGTTTATAGTATAAATTTAATAGCCCAATTCACAATCTTGTGCAAATGGTCTTGCCTCGTAGCATTTGGAAAATGGTATTGAATAAATTTACAACACACTAACAAAATATACAGAAATGCGTATGCTACACTTGGGAAATAAACAACACCTAAAACCATAGATTTTATTTGCTAGGCATTTGCAATTGTCAACTGACAATATAAATTAAATAAAAAATATAAAAATTAAATACGAAAATCGAAGAATCAAAAAACTTAAAAAAGGAGACAAAAATTTACAAATTTAATGGACCTATTAAAATTTTATTTGATATCTATTACTGGATTCTCTGGCGGCCGTTATTTTATTTTTAGCTAGTTGTGCCCACACACGTTATGTGCGTCCTGACAATATTTTGTTCCTTTTTGCTTTAAAAGTAATTTTAACACTCTTACGTACATATTTACTTTATATATAGGTACCCATCCCTGGACAAAACTCTAAAATTTATATAAAATTCTAAAATTCTAAGATTCTAAAAATTATTGTAAACTTCTATAAAAGGTGTTTAAAATATTTTAATAACAATGGAATTCCACAAAGTAAAAATACAAATCAATTACAAATTTTATTCGATTGGCTATTTGGCAGTAAGTAATTCATAATTTGTTGCGCAACCTTGTTTAAAATATCTCGCTTTAAATTCATATATTCTCATTATTTTAAAACAGCGCCATCTGTTGCAGAACCGTGCTTAAATCGGCGTACTTTAGTATTTCAAAAGATAGACTGTTGCCGTTAACTGTAATCTAGTATTAGAATACAGTACGGGCACGTTGCGTCTATTATCTGGGCCGTTTGATAGTTCCGAGATTATTTGTATCCCTAGTGCGTGCAATAATTTTCAATGCAATTCCGTTAATTGTTATTTGATATTAGACGATTGTAGAGTTTTTTTGGTATGATGCGTCTTTAACGAGGACAGTTTGATAATTATTTTGTGACTTTTTTCTTTGCACTTCCGATGCAACACTGTTCCTATTAATAATAGTTATCTTATACTAGCCTACTGACTAATTTTGTACAATATACGCTTGACTTGTAATTGAATGAATATTTTTTTAATTAGAGGGCATAAAATATCCTCGTTGAAAACAACTTCTTGAGCTGTTTCATCTAATAAAGAATTTACTAATTGTACTTTCCTTCAACGAAACTTTTATGAAAGCCAAATTTTCAATAAAATCCATTCATAATTCATGGACAATTTTTCCAAAAAATTTACAAAAAAAAAGCACTGAGAAACATTGCTCTAGAGCGGAGCAAAGATTTGATACGCAACGACTATTTTGTATTCCGCTAGATTAAAAATAAACTATCAATGCTTTCTAACGTCTTTAATTATTTTTGGAGGTTTCTTAATCTGACTGAAACAAAAAGTTGGTTTAGTCCTAAGAAAAAGTGTTTTGACTATCATGGAGAATACTTTGAAAAAAAAAAAAAACAATACCTTATTTACTAGATTCTGTTTTATTTGCTTTTCGCAAAATGCAAGCAGCAGCCCTTGTAAAAGATAAAAATTAAACTGATGTGACACTTATGTATCAAGTGGCATGGTACAGAATGAAATACAAATTGAAATGTTATAAGAAAAAAATTCCATCGTAAACAATTTTTACATTGGCAAAATGCCAAAAACAAAAAACTTGCATACAGTAAAGAACAAAAATGTTAACGAAAATATTTTTATTAAATATATGCCTTTTATGTTTAAATAGATATTATTGAAGAGGTTCAATTGCGGAATATTATGACCCCAGATAAAAAATTACTGTTTTAAAATTGATATTTTGTATGCAATCCTCCAGTGCTTTTTAAACTGTTCTGTTCTTTTTAGCATTTGCTGATCGATATTTACAAAGTTTTAATGAATTGCTGTTATAGTTTCTCTACAGTGCACAGGGGGGTATAATCAAAATATTTTGGAAATAACTCACCCTATTGTGAAGGGCTAGACCGATTTGTCAGAGTATAGCAAAAAAGGAATTACCACAATTCCCAAAATAGACCAAAAATCCCAAAATTAACGTCCACATATGGACTAGAGCTCAGCAATAATTGGGAGTGTATACTGCTTTTTTTACAGCAGTCTTCTTTTTCCGATTCTAGCTTTAATATTTAAAAAAATATAAGGTAAAGTCAAAATTTCGATGTAAATGGGATCATATTAAAGGAACTCCATCTTCTGCAAGGATGATCAATTTTACACGAAATTTGATTTAAACGTATCGTATGCACATATAGTTAGCTTGCACGAAAATATAAAATTTTCATATATATTCCTTAAGAAAATGTTTTTCTATCAGCAAAAAAAAAGATTGAAGGCCCTTTTTTAGGCTACAATAGACAAAAATGCAATAATATTGGAATTTTTAAATTGAAAATCGTGTAGTTTTTAATTCAGAAAGTCCCGTTCCACACATGCATTTTTTGTTTCTGCAACACATGCATTGTTGTTGGAATATTAAATAAAATGTACATGAAACTCTGCTGTGACTCTATTGTTGTTGTTGTTTGTTCTTTTCGACATGATCATGGCTGTATAAAAGTATACAGTCGTCAGAAACGCAAATTTTAAAGTATGGTCTAAATGTTTCAGAAACAAAAATTGCAAGTGTGGAACGGGACAAAAGATATGATCTTGAAAATTTTTCCAAAATATTTTAATTTTGCTCGCTGACTACGAGAAAAAATTAAAAAATTTTGCAAAAAATTGTACTCAATATTTTGAAAAAACTGGACCAGTTTTAGTTATGTTTTAAAATGAGTGAGTTACTGCTTGTAACTCACTCATTTTAAAACATAACTAGCAGATTAAAGCATCATTTTGTAGCTATTAACTAGACCCTTAAGACCATATATAATTGAAGAACGGCCAAGCTATAAAAGAATTTGCAGGTGCGAGGTACCCAACTTTTAGACCACATAGCCCGACCCCTGCCAAGTAGATGATGCCAAGCGTCAATACTTAAGATAAGGTACTTCTCTAGCTATGCTCGTGTCAGCTATCGGCATAGCCCTTTACAAATGACTGAGTTATTTCCAAAGTATTTTGATTGTGCTCCACTGTGCAGTGCATTAGGTAGGTCTTTTTGGAGCAAAAATCTTTATTTTTAAAATTGACAAAAGGAGTTCGATTGGTGGCCTATATTGATTCGATTTACCATACGTATACAGGTAAAGTATAGTAATCGTGAACAAAATCGATGGCGGGATTTCAACGGATGTCTCCCGAATCCATTTTGACTGTTTTCGCGATGATGTCTGTGGGTGGATGGGTGTTTATGCCATAATTTTTGTGAAGGCTCAATAGGTCATACCATTTTATGTATCAAAATGAAATTCAGTTTGTGCCTTTGGTATATGGAGATAGAGAGCTGTATAGTTTTTGGGCATAATCGGGAAGGTGGGAGTTGTTTACTTGACCCCCCAAACCGTGTATACCCCTACTTTTGGAACGCTCAACAGGTCATACCGTTTGATATATTAAAATGAAATTCAGTATGTGTCCTTGTAATGTGGAGATGAATGTGCTTCGCTGGACCTCAAACCGGAGTAATTAATTTTTCGATTCGAATATACTTTGGACTTTTATTCTTTATGTAATATATCCATAAAAATATCTGTTTCGGTAAGGTATGGTAAAGTTGAGTATAGGCCACTTCAGATTTTTATAACTGTATTTTTGGCACATTGAAATTTGTTTAAGCTTTTCGTAAACACATTTTTGCCCCTCACTGTTCTTATTTATAATATTTTTTTTTTTTTTTTCAACATATTCTGTACAAAGAATTTATTCAATTTAATGAAAATGACAAAATTTAAAGCATAACTTTAGGATTTCATTAAAATGTAATTAACATATTTCGCTTTCGTGCTTCATAGAAGCATACGTCAATATATTTCGGCACAATTGTTAAGAAAACTGACGTCATTTCAGTGATAGCACAATGACATTTCACAAATGTAGCGAACCATATAAAAGACATTTAACATTTTGAAATCTGAGATTGTTCGCTAAAAATTATTTGCATTAAAAATTACACAGTATGTCCAGAACGAGTGAATTGCATTAAAAAATAAACATTTTTTTAACTTTGAAAAAATTACAATTTCATTTTATGAAATACATATGTATGTATAATTTTCCTACTTTATTATAAATATTTCCATCAAAACAACAACAACAATCCAGTTTCTGTCAAACTACTTTATAACATTAGAATAGTTTAATCGGCTTGAGTTCATATTCTAACCACTTCTTAGATTTGGAATTACAAATACTATATTATGTCATTAACAAATACTATATTATGTGTAGCAGTTATATTTGCATGATCACCGTTTTCGTCTAAAAAAATATTGAAACTTTTTTTCTTCTTGAGCGGTATTTTTGCCACTCTTCCAAAATAAGTTGTTTTAAGTTCTGTCATATTTTTTAATTAAAACTAACACTAACTTTATGCCCTACAAAGATTATTTTTGAGTCTGGTTAATAGTTTCAGAGATATCGAGAAAGTTGTGTCAAAAATATTTTTCATGAAAAATTAGAATATTTTTATTTTTTTTTTTAATTCATTAAAAAGGAAAACGAAAAAATTTTTAATTTTTAATGAAAATTATTTCTTTTGATCACAAAGTTCTCAATATCTCTGAAACTACTAAGCGGATTAAAAAAAATGTTTGTGCGACTTAAACATAATTTTAGTACAAATTTCCTAACCATTTATGCTAAACCGCTATCGATTTAAGTCAATATACTATATACGTCATGTAACTTTCCTTATTTTTGATATAACAGTATATCTCGTTCTTCACATACTGTATATTTCTAAAATTTAAATAAACTGTACTACATTTATACACCTTCATTTAGTTCTTTCAAACTTTTTACTAAAAAAATAATTATAATTGCATGTTTTGCATAATAATTACGTTTTAAACTTTGAAATGATAGAAAACTATATAAAACATTGCAATAAAAATAAACCATAATGGATGCGGTGCAAGCAAAAGTTGCAAAAAAAAAACAATTATTGATTTTTGGCCTACTAGTTTTATAAAAAAAAAGTTTTTGAGACTACCAAACTAGGCACCATTTCTACACTAGACGAAATTGATAAATCATGTTTATACAACCCAGCAAACACAAAGTCCGTCGTTGGATATAATATGGTTATTTTATTTGATATTAAGCTTAATTTAAAAATAAGAAGGGTTTAAATTTAATATTTGATATTCATTTTTAAAAAATTTTGTGGCTGGTCCAGATATTAATCACTACAAAATAAAAAACATAAATTTCTGTCTGTGTTCGCATCACGTAAAGCTACAGGATGAAAGAACACTTCAAAGTATTTATTCCACCAGTTTGTTAAACAAATTAACAACCAATAACTCGCACAAATAAGCAAGTGATTTAAAATCACAGACACTTTCATAACCGATTTAAAATCACGCGATTTCAAAAATTTTTGTGAGTAGAACACCTTCTAAGTGATTTCAAATCACTTTGATAAAAACTGATTTTCAGATCAGGCCTGATAAAATAATTCCATCCGTAAAAATATCTCATTTCCAAGAGAAAATAGAGATAAAATAGTGAAAGTACGCAATTTTATCGATTTAATGGTACTGCAAACTTGGCAGCACCTTTTATTTTCAGCAGCACGGGATATTTTAAACACTATTTGTAGAATTCAACAATAATTTTAAAATTCTATATAAATTTTAGAATTTTATGCAAAGCCTATGTTGTAACATCCTTAGTAATTCCCCAGGGATGGTTATCTCTATATGTAGTAAATACATAAACCATAGCTTCAGCACTATAAAAGCATGACTTAAAAATTGGTGTAGATTACTTTTAAAGAACAATCGAACGTTGAAACGTTACAAAATCGTTTTAAAATACTACGTGACAATAAGAACATTTCTCAATTTTTCCAAAAAATTCCACTTACTGTTGAGAAAGTAATTTTAAACGAATTATATATCAATTATTTTTTTATTGTCAATTTAAGCTCAAACCAGCGCGTTTGATGGGAAAACTACAGCTACCATGTTTATTTCTCAACAGCAATTGGACATGGTGTACAAACTATAATCAGGTTACAACAAAAAAAAAAAATAATATACACAAGTGGTCATTGAACTAAAGGATAATAGATATATGTATATATAATAGCTTCAAAGGCTTATACATGTAGAGGTTATATTGCATACATACTTATACATGTTAATAGCAATGGCGTTAGAAAACATTTTCTATTTTTATTAATAAAATTTTTTTTAAATATTAATTATTTAATATTATGCTAATTACCCATAACGTTTTATAATAAAAATGCAATTTATTTGTTGGGGGAAAAGAGCTAGTTCCTATACGTATTTCACTGGTTGCTCAGGCCAGATCATCAGGAAACCTTTTTCCTAATTTTAGAGAAGCCAGAAATACTCTATAAGTAATAAAATTCTACAAAACACAATGAGAAGTATGTGTGTTATAGAATAATATTACAGAATATTAAAGCTTCAACAAAACACAAACAAACAAACCACGTTTTTATTTTTCCTTACTGTCCTTCTACAATTGGATGGTTTTTTTCTATTTTTAATTTGTTACTCTGGTAACTTTATTATAGTGCAATATTCTAACGGTAACTACATTATGCAAGAAGTAGATTTTTCAAGATCCTGATAACTCTAACGTTCATTATGGTAATCATTAGTTTCTTAATTTTCACTTGCCGTAATTTTTACAAAATTAAAAAGTTACGAAACAATGCGAATCTATACAAGGTGGAAGCGCCGTGGCAACAATTACACAGCAAAAAAAACCCACATGTAATTTGTTTTCGGTTAAATGTATGACAAACGCCAAAAACAACAAATAAAATAACACATCCAACAACTAAAAACAGTTCTTCCTTTCCTTTTTTGGTAGTATTTTGTATTTTTTAAATATTTTTCGAAAAATTAAAATTTTCTTTTCTTTTTTCAAGTTAAAAAAAATAAACGATTTTTGACAGCAAAGTAAAGCAAAAAATAATTAACTTCGCCATGCTGCCACCTAGTAAAATTTATTCGCCTTGGTTACGAAATTTAAAATGTATGAGTTTGATAGTTCAACTTAAGTTCAATTTAAGGGGAAAATTTTTAAAAATCTATATAAAAAATTTATCATTTTCGACTTAATATTTTCCTTCCGTAGTTGATCAATTAATTAATTAATTGATTAAAGTGCCTTGGTTCGTATCGAGAAAATCACTGTACCGAAGAAAAAAGGTCTTCGAACTTCGTATAGTAAAGCTTAGCAAAAGCGTTTCTTCTCCGTTGTCAATTTTGATCCAAAAGGGCGTGATTTCAAAACAATTGAATTTATGTTACGGCACGGCCTGCTCAACCCCCTAACCTAAACCCCATAAAATATGTATTTGGAGGCATGATTTCAGACAAGAAACTGTCCGAAACACATGACACGGCATGCCGCGCGAACAAATTTGTTTTGCTTTAATGTAAAAAATTCTACTTTTATTATAGGCACTCCTATTTATATGCACAAAGCTGTACATATTGATGTATGTATGTACACACTTGTGCTTGCTATATGCTATGCTATGTTCAAATAATTTTATTTTACAAGTGTAAGCATATTTATAGGCAAAAAATTAATGTTAAGAATGTCTGTGTTCTGACAGATAGAGGGACAGCCATATTAAATCCTTTTATTTTGAATTTAATTTAGCCAATATATATATATGTACAATAATTTTCTTGATTTAAGTTGTGTTAAGAGTTTTAAAATTGTGACAGAAAGAGAAGAACATAAAATTAATTAACTTACCTCTTGGATGTAAGCGTTCCGGCTTAAACCATGCGTCTGAAATTAGTAAATATTGATTATTTTTAAGTAAAAGAAGTAGTGATTGCAAAAAAGCAAAGATTAGTTAGTCAAGAAAAAAGTAGGGATGCAATTAAAATTTTAAAGTAACAGATGAGCCACAAACACAAAATACAAACTAAAGAGAAAAAATAAAAATACATATTATTTGAAGCATACTTTTAGTTAAGAAAAAAATGCAGAGTATGTTTGTTAGGGATAGACATATGTATGTATGTGTGTAAGTGTTAATAGTTAATTTACCACACCATATTAATATAAAAAGATTTGTATTTATGTTTATACATAAAATACGTATTATATACTTGAAGATGTTCACACTTACTAGGATCTAATAAGGAACACATAAAAGGACGTTTTTTGTAAACACCATTTTGTGCTGTTTGTTGGTCTCCAAATGTATCCATTTCGTTGGTTTGTTTCTTTTTAACTTTTTATTTATCTACAAAATTTCAAACTTTTTTTTTTAATTTTGTTTTCGCACTTCAAAATGGTTTTGTTTATTAAAAATAAAACAAATCTTGAATTATTCTTTTTTTATTGCTTTTTACAAATTGTTTATACACGTCAGCTTATTTTTTAATTTTTTCAATTTCGAAGAAAAGCTTCTTTTTGACAAATATTTTTTTATAAATATTTTAAATATTAATAGAAATTCTCTTTATGTTAAACACTTAAAAAGCTGTTAAAATTTATTTTCAATTTACATAATTATAAAGACTCTTTAATTTTAAATATTAATAAAAAATGCCAAGTATTTAATTCATTGTTATGATTAAGAATTAAGAATATAGACTAAAAAGGTTATCACCTTAACACATCCAAACACTAACTAAAATCACCGAATTACTAAAACAGTACGAATAGTAGCAAATTTGACACAGCAAGTCCTTTTGTAATTTTACTTTAATTTCCTGATTGTTAGACAAGGAAGTCTATAGTAATCCTTTATCAGTCTAAATAATGCGCATAGCTTAAATCCGCATTAAAAGAGCGTTACATATGGAGACTTTCAGTCGCAAATAAAAGGCAAGGAAAATAAAAAATAATATAATCAGAGACAGTTCAAAGACTTTGGCAAAAGCAAGTTAAGTCATCATCATAATGAAAATAGTCGTAATTTTAGTTACCCTGACCCTCATGTTATATTGTATGGATGTTTTACTAAAAAGGGAACATAGTTTTTGATAGAAAGTCTCCACTTATTGATTACTTTTATTTTTTTTATTAGAGGTGAATTTTAAGTTAAGGGTTGTCGTTTCGCTATTTGGGGCACATGCGCCTAAAGAAACGGAATATTTAAACATTAATTGAAAAAAAAAAACATGATATAATGGTGAATACAAATAAAACTAAAGTAACTGTTGCTGGTCTTATTAAAAGGAAATTATTAAAAGAAATTTATTATTATGACGCAAAAGCAACTTATGAATGAAATTGATTTATTTTTCAAAAATATTAAATTAATACTATCTAGTGGATAATTGAGCTTGTGGTAGAACTTTTTTTTTTCAAATTTAATATCCAATATTTTGGTTAGCACCGTCAAGTGTAAATAATCACAAAAGGTTACAGCTAATTATTGCATATTATATTGTCGAACATTTTAGGTCTACGTGGTCCATTGTAGCTAAACTAGAATAACTGCAACACAAACAATAATTTCTTGTTTCACGACAAGTGTTCTTGCTTTACCGAAAAATATTACCGGCTTCAATTACTCCATACTATTCAATACTTTTCTATTGGATACTCAATAGTTCTCAATACTTGCGTTTACATATTAGAAAGGGGAAATTTATATTTAAATAGAATATTTGACTACTATCAAATATTCTATTTAATTTATTTCTAAAAAATACTAGCCTAAAATATCGATTAACTACTTTTGTGTATTGAGTACTCAAAAAAAAGCATCAAATACTCGATAGTCGGTATCCACTCCTCAATACTTTGCCTGCACAATTTGTGGGTGTTTCATGAAGTAATGCCAGGAAATAATTATGGTTTATTATGTTATTTTCCTTTTTAAACACCGAGTTCCCACAACAGGTTCCGAAATGATCTCAATTGTAGTTATATTTTTTATATCCTTCACCACAGGTTTCAAAAATTTTAGGATTGCAATTCAGCAACAGCAGACCATCCCATTCAAGGCTGCGGGCAAAAAACCACGCCCACTTATATTTTTTTATGTTGTTTTAATTTTTTCGATTTTAATGATTTTTTTTGCTTTTTTTTTAAATAAATATTAGACCGCGAACAGTAGATGCAAGGAGTGCATACAGATCTCGGAGGATCTGCAACCCCCTGCTGCTAGAGCCGATTTTGTGTTTATTTATAGGTTGGTAAGGTTTTTCTGCTTTGATTTGCATTAAAGGCTTTTATAGAAAGTAATACATATATAGGTAACCAATAGACCCATAGGGTGCCCACTTGTAACCAGGAGCAAGCAGCAATAGGCCCCCAATGGTCAATATGAGGAAATTTTAAAAATTTGTTTGCTTTAGTGTGACTATTCTAACACAATATAGATTGCAGGAAGGTTCTACTTTTTACAAAAAATTTTCAAAAAATATTTTTACAAAAAATTAAAAAAAAACATTTACAAAAAATTAAAAAAAAACATTTACAAAAAATTAAAAAAAAACATTTACAAAAAATTAAAAAAAAAACATTTTAAAAAATTTTAAAAAAAGTTTTAAAAAATATTTTTACAAAACATTAAAAAAATATATTTACAAAAAATTTTAATAAAAAACTTAAAAAAAATTGTATAACAAATTTGACAATAAAATTTTTAAACAAATTAAAAAATATATTTCAAATAATGTTAAAAAAAAATTTATAAAAAATTTTTACAAGAAATTTTTAAAACAATTTTTAAAAATTAATTTACAAAAAAATTTACAAAAAATATTCAAGCAAATTTGCAAACAAACAAGAGGGTAACAATATTTAGCATTGCTATGGTGAAGGGTATATAAGATTCGGCATGGCCGAATATAGCACTCCTCCTTGTTTAATTCGATATTGTGTTTGACTGCAGCGGCAAACAAAAATCATCAAAGTTTTGTTAAATTCAAAATTTTCTTTTAACCTTTCTTAGAATTTATATAAAAAGTGCTGAGCAATCTATAAAAATAATGTACTATATTATTTATCATGTTGCTTAGCTCCGATAACAACTGGATTGTTTTTCGATCTTGTGAATGATTCCAATAATAAATTTCGGTGGCGACCCTTCAAAGTTACTTTGCTACTGTTTAGTTAATCTTCGTATGACAATGGCGACAAACAAACAAAATTATATTATAATTCTTTAGACTCCTACAGAATTGTAAAGCAAATGCTTTGACGCGGTTCACTCGGGGAAAATAGGGGCACCAGACGCTAGGGTTCCTAGAGCCTAAATCTGGAAGAAAATGTCTGTTGTTTTATAACACGGGTCCTCTTCGAGGCCCGACCAGTGCCCAAAGGACTGGTACCACGGGAATCGGTGGCCCCACAGAGAGCCTATCCTCTCTGTGACCGGTTATTGGTGAGGTCCCCTTCGGGGGTACACGTGGTGGTTGTGTTTTAAGATCGATTTATGTAGGTATGGTGCACGGTCGATCAAGTGTGCTGTTGCACTCTCAACAGACGGAGTTTGGATAGTCTCCAAACCCCTAAGCAAGAGGTTATAATGTGGATCTAGGCTTGCCTTGGAAAGGCTTGCCATATTATATAAATTGCTACTCATTGTCACTGTATCACACACAAAAAGCGATTGGTGGCAATCGTATAGTGTTGTTATACTACACAATGGGGGCGCTAGTCTACGCCTAAGTTTCACTCGGTGGTAAGACCACCGTGAGGTTAGGCCGAGTAGGCAGGTACTCACGTTAATCTTGTTCCACACTCCTACAGATTAGTGCTGGTACCGAGTATTTGGTCCCTTTTTTGAGTTATCAGTACACAAAAGTATTAAATCGTTACTTTTAGGATAACATTTTTTAGAAATAAATTTAATGGAACATTTGAATGCAACGGTGCAAAATTTCTTTCGCTATTATGTAAACAGAAGTATTGAGTACTATTGAGTACGCAATTGAAAAGTATTGAGTAGTAACGAGTAATTGAAATAGCAAAACCAAAGCAAAAAGTTCTGAATTAATTTCATAATTTTTATAATTTTTTAAAAATTAAGAGTAAATCAATATTTGACTTTCATATCCTTGGTCTCACATTGAAAGGCCCTAACGCAAATAATTGCAATTTTACAGGAGAAGGTTATAACATTCACAATGTATTTTGTAATGTAAAAGCATTTTTTTTTTAATTTTTGTGACGAGCTGTATTTGTGTGAAATGTATTGGAATCACTAAAAAACTTAATTCGAAAAAATACAAGTTGGGTAGGGGTTTTCTACTTGAGACCATCGATATAAACTGTTGACTCCAAATAAACCATAAAAGTGACATCAAATAATAAACGAAATTAAAACCATCTCATTAAACACACAAATATTATATAAAATGTTTTATAGATTTAAAAAGATTTCAGATAAAACTTCACATAAAAATATTTATAAAACAAATTTCAAATCTGAACTTAAATTAAATAAAATAAAACTGCTATTCAGTTTCCAACAAAACGTGGATATAACTAAACCGATTGTGTTAATAGGCTTTCAAGTAACTGAGAAATTCACTTTCTTTTACTTCAAAAGCAAAATAATTACCGTTCATTTTGTTATAAAAATAAAACCAAAGATAAATGTCACAAAAACCTAAAAATGTAAGAAAAATGAAACGACCAACCAATTCCTTCCTGCCTTATTCTTTTACATTTTACTTTTTTGTCTCTTAAATGACGATGTTTTTCCTGTCTCAAAATAAAATCGAACAAAATCAATAAAATAAAAAGAAAATTATTTTTATCACGTTACACACCACATGCAAAGCAAAAGAAACAACAAAGGTCTGCCTGCTGTCTCTTGCTTGTATTGAATTTTCTGAAAATTTCCATGTGATAAAATTGAAAGACTAAAATGTCCATACAGTATAAGAAAAATTCCAAACTCATTTTTATCTTTTCTCAAATTGCCATCTTTTACATAAAACAAAAACAGAAATGTGAACAGTAATAAGACAATAGAGAAGAACTGCTGGCTAGCATCATCGAAATCAATCGCATTAAATTAATGGACAGACAATTTAATGCAAAAAATGTAGTTCATGTCAATGACAATAAAAAAATAAAAATAAAAATAAAAAAAGAGAAGCAACAAAATAAAATATTCCAATTGGAGCGATTTTCGAAACTGGAAAAATAAAATACATGGCAAGACTTGTTGGCTATTTGACTGGCTGTTAGACATGATAACAATTAAATGAAGAACAAAAGGAAAGTTTTAAAGAAGAAAATAAAACGAACAATTTTTAAAACAGAATTTAAAAATACACTATCGTTTTGTATTGAGACAATTTATTAAAAGACTGAATCACGTCTAACAATTTTAAAATTAATACATATTTCCATTGTGAATATAATTTATTAAAATATCGAAAGGTTCATTTTATTACGAAGTAGTTTTTTTATTAGAAGATATTTTTTTTATAAAATTATACTATTTATTTTAATGAACGATTTATTAAAAGTAGATTTTACTTAAACTTTCTTTTTATTAAACGATCACCAATGTGATTTTTATTAAAAGTATATACTGTATTTTTTGTTCGCAATTTTTATTTATTGTATCTTCAATATATTTGAACTATCAATAATTTCTCATATCTTAAGTCATATACTTTATTAAAGGGTACTTTTTATTACAAGGTACTTTTTATTGAAAGGTACTTTTTATTAAAAGCTACTTTTAATTAAAATGTAGTTTTTATAAAAAGGTACTTTTTATTAAAAGGTACTTTTTATTAAAAGGTACTATTTATTAAAAGGTACTTTTTATTAAAAGCTACTTATAATTAAAAGGTAGTTTTTATAAAAGGTAATTTTATATTAAATTAATTAAAAAAAAAATTTATAGTAGATGGTACTTTTTACTAAAAAGTACATTTTTTTAAACACTTTTTAAAGGTACTTTTTGATAAGAGGTTTTTTTTATTAAAAGGTAGTTTTTATTAAAAAAAAACTTTTTGTATTTTTTATTAAAATATTCCTTATTGTTAAAAAGTACTTTTTATTAGTATTTACTTTTTATAACTAAGGCAATATTTATTTTAAGGTACTATTCATTAAATGGCAGTTTTTATCAAAAAGTAATTTTTGTTATTAAATTTCTGTTGTATTTTATTAAAATATATTTGAAATTAAGAAGTGACTTTTCGTAAACTTTATTATCCTTTATGTTTGCCACTATTTTTGTGGGATATGACCGTTTGACATATCAAAATAAAATTTAGTTTGTGCCCTTGGTATATGGAGATGAAGAGCTGTATAGTTTTTGGGCATAATCGGGAAGGGGCAAGGGATAGTTACCTGACCCCCAAATTTTGTGAACGCTATACAGGTCATACCTTATGACATATTAAAACGAAATTTGGTAGGTACCTTTGGTTTATGGAGATAAAGAGCTGTATACATTTTGGGCATAATCGGAAAGGATAAAAGGGTTGTTTACTTATTCCCAAATTTTGTAAACGCTCTACAGATCATACCGTATGACATATCAAAATGAAATTCAGTATGTGTCTTTGGTTTATGGAGATGAAGAACCGTTATTATTTAAAGGCGTTAATACGTTATTATTTAAAGGCACTCTTTTATAAAAATTTAATTTTTATGTAAAAGTCCTTTTTGTAGATATAATATTGCAAAACATATGTTTTTCTGTTCGAGTTTGATCATTGAAAATTAAATTTTATTGGATGAAATAATTAAGTTTTACTCTGTAAATCATTAATAAAAATTAAAAATTTTTAAACTTAGAAGATACCTATCTTTTAAGCTACTGATGCATTTTCATTAGTGCCAGTGAAAACTGATTTGTTTTAATACATATTAAAGAGTTTTTTAATAAAACTATCAATGAAATATTTACAAAGGCATGTTAAAAAGTTTTTAAATCAACATGTATTTTTTTTAGCCATATGCTTCATTATGAACCTTTTCAAAATTCAAGTTTAATACTAAATGCGAATTACTTTAAAAGTGCTCAAAAACATAATAATGAATAATCCCAACTACTTTTTATTTTCAAGTGTTAAAAGAAATAGTTAAAGAAATATGGACTTATTTTTTTTTTTTGCATTGCCATGAGTACTTGAAAATTTAAAAGAAAGAAAATACAAAAAACCATAAAAGAAACACGCTCTTGGTAACAGTAGTAAATGTTAGATGAACATTTTTAAGATTTCCAATCAACTCAATAGCAACTGAAGCTTTAAAGATGTAGAAAAAAGAAGACTAAAACAACATTTTCACAAAAAAACAATGTTAAAAAAGAAATGTAACTAAATAAATGGTAAAACAAAATTTATATAAAACATTTCTAAAGTACAAGAAATTAATTCACACTCATTAAAGGTATGACTCATGTTAAAATTTTTAAACAAAAAGCAGTAAACAAAAAAGCCGGTCTGCATAATATAAGTAACAAATTGTGATAAAATCAAATATACATATGTATGTATGTTATTAAACACTGCAAAAACAATAATTTTTGAAAGTCACTTGGTTAATATAATTTAAAGAAATGCATATGTGTGATTTTCTTTAAAAACAATAGAAAACTAAAGTCCCTTTTTAAACTAATCAGATGTGTTTTCATCGAAATGATTTTAATTTTATTTCCATTTTCATTCTTTTATTGCGGCTTTTATTATTAGCAGTTGTTTGTATCTATGACATCATTATCACAAATTTGTACAATGCAAAAAATATGATTCATAAAAAAATATAATAAATACAAAAATAAATCGAATGGAAAAATCGGAAAACGTTTATTTAACAAAATTTAAGATTTAACAAGAATTTAAGATATAACAAAATGACCTAATATTGATTTACTTTGACTAAAAATAAGATTCATTAGCAAATTTAAATCATAGTTTCAAGATTAATATTTTTAAAGAAATAATTGAAATTTAAACATAATATTTATTTCAATTGCCCTAAATAAAAAATAAATAAAATTTAATTTATGACAAAATTTAATAAAAATGTTGGCTAAAATTGCACTTCAAGTAAACTTTATTTCTTTTGCATTTAAGCAAATATGTATATATAATAATATGTATCAGATATATGGGAGTAATTCATTATAGGTATTGGCTAATTAATTGACCATTTCATTAGCATTGATTTAAAAATAATGCTAATTATTTTATTAGTAATCATCTTTAAAAATAAAATCATTATCATTAACCAATGATTAAATGATTTCTGGTATATTTCTTTGCAAAAAAAAACACGAAATATAATTCTTCATCAACGGCAACGTTTTTTCATATTTTTTTTTTCAATGCAAAAATTTGCATTTATCATGTCAAATATAGAACTGAAGCTGACATAAAGTAACGTTGATTTTGAAATCATTTTACACCACAGGATCACAAACGGACTAACATTTGCTTATTTTGAAGCTATAGCTATTTTATAACTAAAACTATCAAAGATTTGCTTTTTATATATAAAATTAATTTTTTAATTATGAAAAATAAAAAAAAAATCGTTTGCGTTTAAGAACAGTTAGAATGTTTGTCATTGTAATTATGTATATCCATTTATTGCCAATGAAAATTCAATACCAATTGAATGCCAATGAAAACTAAATGACAATGCAAAAAATCCCATTAATGATTTGTGAGTTATATTTTTGAATAGTTTTATGACAACTAAACAACCATGCTCATGTTTTAATTACGATTAAATTAAGTAATTAAACAAAAGCCTTGAGAAACAAAAATTTATAACTATTTAAGGGAACAAACAAAAAGCTGCAGAAACACTTACATATTTAATAAACAAGTCAAACAGAATAAAAAATTAAACGTAAAACAAATATACGACATAACCTACAGACCAACAGAAAGGCACTCGATTTTCTTTTTTAAAATCAAACTGGAAACTCTATTCAGTGCTTTATAGTCCAGTACAGGTTTCAAGTACTCACGACCGATAATATGAGTCCCCTATTCGTTGCTATATCACAGATTGTTTCATAGTAGCACTAAAAATCAAATACTAGGTATATTAAATTTAATGGAAACATTTTTGAAATACTTTTTGGTATTTATAAAAAAACAAAAACAAACTCACTTCAGTACTTACGTAAATTGGACTATTGTCCTTGTATAAGAAAACTAGCAACATACTACACACAGACAAACAAAAATGCATTTCTTTTAAGTCATAAATCTTAGCTGAATGAATGAACAGACTTTGTGTATCAATCGACATCTTTAAGAATGAAAATGAGTGCTTTCTTTCTTAAGGCCTGTAGACAACAGATGAAACGCAAACTGAAAAAAAGAATTGTCTTTAAAACTTACCTAATCCATATTTGTAGAAAATGTCCTCGACCGATACAATATTTGGTTGTTGTGCTTTCTTAGTTTTTGTAGTCTTGGGCTTTGTGTCGCCAACAACAGGTGTTGGTGTTTCTTTTTTAAATTCTTGAACGGGTGGCTGAGTTTTGAGCGGTTCCGGTACAACCGGAGCCGGTTTAGCCGCTGGAACAGGTGTAGGTTCTACAGCAAAAGCTGCCAACTTTGTTTCGGGTTGTTTAGCTGGTATTTCAGCTTGTACAAAGTCTTCGTCATCATCTTCGATATCCAAGTCGGTGGTGGGTACCGCCGATGGAGCTTTAATTTGTGTGGTCGTTTTAACGGAAGCCTGAGAAGATGGATTTGCGTTACGCTCTTCTTTAAAATCTCCCAAAAGATCTTCCGATGAAATAAACTTTTCATTGTCTTGTTCCTTCAAAGCATCAGTAGCGGGTATTTTCTTGACTGGTGATGGGTTATAAGAAATGGAAGGCGAATCGTTGTCGGAATCTTTGCTAACTGCAGCGGTGGAAGAAACTTTGCCAAATGTGGTCATGGGAGCGTTGTCGTCCATAAGATTATTAAAGTTGTTGTTAGCAGATTGCATATTATCGACCAGTGGAGCAGATGCTTCAAACTTTTTGTCATCTCCTTTGCCCACGTGTGATCCAAATAGGTCGTCGACAGTCTGAGCGGCTTTCTTTTCAACATCTTTTGTAGCGTCTGCGACACCGCTTATAAAACCGCGTTCGGCATTCATGAAATCATGGGTGACAGCTGCCACACCTTGTTTAACATTGTTGCTGGCGTGGCCAAAGAAATCTTCTATTTCGTCTTTAGATTGCGAGAACTTGGCGTCTAATTCTTCTTGAGCCTCCTTGGCTCCTGCAGACATACGTTGTACAAAAGTCTGAGGATCAACGTGTTCAAAATCCATTTCTTTCTGCTCATTGCCAAAACTTTGTTCAGTGTGAGAATTATCATCTTGACGTCCTCCCCCTCCAACATGTCCTGTTAAATCCTGACCCACTTGCTTGGCTGCTTCAGTTGTGTGACTAAAAATATCATCAACCGTAGCCGCAGCTTCTTTTTTTAAATCGGTAAAATTGATATCCATTTTTGTAGAGCAGATATTAGAGTGTTTTTACTTGTCCAATTGGATGTGTCAACCTTTTTTAAATTAAAAGCAATGTATGTGATTTTTTATCACACTTTTCACACACACACCCTGTTTTCGGTTGGACAATTGTTTTTTCTTGGCTTGACACTTTTTCCTTTCGCTCAGAACTCTCTTTTCTCCAATTGAATTAAACTTTGCTCTCTCATACACTTCAGGACTTTTTTTGTGAAATTTTTACCTTTTTCTTATTTTTCCATTGATTTCACAATTTTAATCAATAATTTTCTGTTATCACAAAATACTTTAAATATAATTCTTTAATACTATATTGGTTTATAAATAAGAAGAGTCTTGAATATTTTATTTTAAGATTATACTGCGGCTTCTTTTTAATTTAGTATAAAATAACACAACACAAATCAAACGCTTTCCGTGATAATGGATGGTTGTTGCACTTCAAAAAGTAAATTGTAAATGATTCAAAATATGTACGCAGTGCTTTTCTTTTAACTACTTCTGTTTTTCCAGTTTGTTTGCTCTCTTCATTTTTGTATTTTTTAAAGCTTATAGTTTTACAATTTTTTATTTTTGTAAAATTATTTTTTGATATTCATATATTTTTAACTAAATAAATTTACTTGTCCAGCAATATGTACTATATGCAAATATTTTTAAATATTCATTTATGAAAAATATATTTTTCTCAACGAAATTATTTTGTATTTTTCCGGCTAAAAAAGCTTAAATTTTAACAAAACGTCAAAAATCAAAGTTGTTATTTTAAGCAGTAGAAGGCTGCCATATGAATGATGAACTTACAAATTGTAATGGTATTACTAACATGAAATTTAAATGCCAACATTTTTAACAAAGCGTCTACACTTGATATGAGTTCTGGCCTATTTATCTCAACAAAGGTCAAATTCAATTCCAGAGATGATTTTGTTACATGTAGAATGAAATTTATGGTAGTAGCAAGGCGAATTCATACCAGGTGTAGGCAGTAGAGCAACAACTACAACAAAACAACAACTTTGACATTAGATTAGCAGATATGAAACAATGTATTTTTGACAAGACATTAGCAAAAAAACGAGAGCAAAAAACAATCAGCTGGGCTATCAACACCACCTGGTATGAATTCGCCTTGGGTAGTAGTGTTTTAATGACAGATCACATACCAGGTGTGAGCAGTAGAACAACAACTACAACAAAACAACAACTTTGTCATTAGATTAGAAGATATGAAACAATGTGTTTTTTGACAAGACATTAGCAAAAAAACGAGAGCAAAAAACAATCAGCTGGGCTATCAACTCCACCTGGTATGAATTCGCCTTGATACATTTTTTCATATCTGCTAATCTAATGTCCAAGTTTTTACTGTTCACACTTGCAATTTTTATTTATGAAACATTTTTTTAATTCTCTTTTGTAGTTGCATTCATGTCCATACTTTAAAAATAGTGTTATGACGACTGTACACTTTTATACAGTCATTCTCATGCCGAAAAGATTAAACAGCAACAACAACAATAGTAATTCGCAACAGAGTTTCAAGTACATGGAACATCGTATTGCTGCCATTTTATTTGCTCTCCCAACAATTTCCACGTTTCATGTGATTTAATTCATGTAAATTTTATTTTATGATAAGTCACAGTAAAAAAGTTCTAATTCGCACGGCTTGAAGACAGCTCAGAGCCGCCACTATCTTTATTTTTTTAGCTCAAGGCAAATTTATAACAGGTGTGAGCAGTAGCGCAACAACTACAACAAAACAACAATTTTGACATTAGAACAATGGATTTTTGACAAGACATTAGCAAGGTGCGCAACCGTGTTAAAATATCCCAGATCTAAACCGATATTTTCAGTACTTTTAAACCGGAAATTGGAAAAAAGTATCCTATATTAGAATCAGGATCCTAAGGTACCTCCTCACAAAATTTTGTTAAAATTCACCCAGTAGTTTTTTAGTGATGCGAACCCAAATGAAACAGATAGACAGACAGAAGGAAATGAGATACTATTTAAATATATGTATAGATAAGAGCCTTGTAACATATAAAATAACAAGAGCTGGGTACCCATCAAACATGCTTATAAAAAGTTTTGTTTAATAAAGCCTGATACTCTGTTCAGTTTTTCATGTGGAATGCTGTCAAACTACATATAAAAAAGTTGTATGAAAAAGTCATGAAAAAATGTTGCAGAAGTAGTACTCTGTTTTTACTGTGGTAAAACATTGAAATGTTTCTGGCAACATTTTATCAAAACTGTGAAATAAAGCAGAGAGGCATTATTTCATGTGGAAATATTTGTAAAACTTTTTGTGGAAAACTTTTTAAAACAATGTGGTGTATTTAAAAGCAATAAAATCGTCAAATTTTTCCAAATAGATAGACACCACATTTTAAATGTCAAATTTTCCTTGTGAAAAAATAAATGTCGCTCAATATTTTCCACAAATTCTAACAGAGTACTAGACTTAACGTTTTAAATATGTGTTTGTTGGGTAATTTTATATCATATTATAAAGTAAAATGAACCGCATTACCACCACCAAGCCATCTGAATTGTAAACTGCATTATCAAGTGGCGCATATATAATCTTTTGATAATATGCAATAATAATTAAAATATGTGTTGCTAAAGAAGTAACTTCTAAAACACCCTTAATTTTTCTCTAAGGGACTAAATATCCCTGGTATACCACTAACTAAAAAAAGTCCCCTAATGTGCATTACAACTTTAATTTTTTTAAATTTGCATTAAAATTAATTCGATAAATTTAATAGCATGTTACGGGTACAAAACTTCGAAAACGGCATTATCAACATTATGCCTGTGTTACCAACAAACAACACAGAACATAGATGTAGTAACGCTTAACATTTATTTTTTTTCAAAATGTGTGTATTTTCTCTAGTTTTGTAGCTAGTAGCTAGTAGCTAGTTTTTTTTTTATCATATATTAACAAAATAATTAAAATTAAATGTTAATATAAAGAGCAATGACATCAACTAGCTGTAGCTAGGTTTTATTAGTTTTTATTAGTTAATTTATTAATTTTTGTTTTCATTATTATTTATTATACATAAATATATTTGTATATTGAATTCGAAATTTTAATTAGTCAATGATAATGTTATAATGACAAAAATTGCAAATTAATCTACGAAATCACTTTAATGAAACATTAGATGGTTATATTTTTAAGGATTGGTGCTATTTCTGACAATAAAACAACAACTTGTTAGTACAAATAAAATAATACATTTTAGGCATAAAAAAGATAAGCAAGAAATAATTAAATATATCGTCCCGCCTGCTATTTTTATTTATTTGACTATTTAAAATTACAAAAATAACGTTACTTTTGCATTAAGTACTAATAACCGTTTTTTAGTCGATATATTGTTATACAGCTTTATCTTACAACGATGCCAGCATTTCTTCTCGTAATTACAGCCGAATTAACGCTAAAGTGTGGCAATTTTATTACATTTAGGCCAGATGGCAGCGCTGCTAATTATTGGAAAAGCAACTAATTAATCAAGCATTAACTAGTGTTCAGTTCCATTATTCTTAGTCGGGTTTGTCCGCCGCTGTAATTACTCATTGGGATTTTTGGATTAGAAAGAAGGCTGTTTCGTCAAACCATTGGGTTAAGGATCTAATAATTTGTTTTGTTCGTCGTGATTTTTGGAAATTAAAAACTAATGGGAAACCTTGACGGTGGTACTTTTGCTGAAAGTGATTTTACATCAGCAGGCAGTACTTGTAACTTATCAAACTCAGCTGAAATAGAACAACAAATCAAATATGATCGGGAATTACATGAGAAGAAATTTGCAGCACCGGCATACAAGGAAATACGCTCACGAAGAAATGGTTTCAAGGGTAATGGGGTGACCATGAACGACAATAGCTTAAAGGTAATAATAGAAAGTGCTTAAACAATCTTATGAAAAAGATCAATACATATATTATACAATGCGTGTAAAAACACCAATAAATTGTTGCACAAAATAAATAATGAAAGTAAAACTAAACAAAAATTAGTTGCGAAAAAAAGTTCTGCTAATTTTTTAGCACGAGTGTTGATGGTGTGATTTTAATAATAGACCGTTGCTAGATAAAGAAATTGATAACTACATATTTACTAATAATAATAATCAATGTTAAGTAAAAAGTGTTAAAACAAATTAGTAATTATAAGGCTAATTTTTGCTTTGACCAAAAATATTTGTCATCATATTGTCTGACATCTATTTACATATTTGGTGTTTTTTGTAATGTGTTTATACGCTGCTACCGCGACTATATAACAAATTTATGCTTGATTATTTTTGTTTTATTCAAACAATGGTTATGTGATCATATTAAAATTAGTTTATTTCATATTAATGTAGTATTTGTTTAAATCAACCTTAATATAAACATATCATATTTTCTAGCATGTAAGATTTTATAAATAAGTTATTGGATATGCCGAAAATTTGCCACTGCCATTGGAATGTTGTTTTTATTTTGTCACTTGGAGAATTGCTGTTTTAAGGTGACCATATAAATATTTCCTGTGGTGATGGTACGTACAACGTGTTTTAGTTTAATTCTAGAGCAAAGTACACAAAAGATTTTAAAACGCGTTTGTCGCTTAACCTTCAGCTTTTCTGTCACGATACATAATAGTAAATTGAAAAAACAAATCTAGTTTACGGACACCTCATAAAAATATAAAAAAGTAGCCTGTTATGTGTAAAATTTAATTAAGCATATATTATAACCGGCCTTCGTCCGGGCGCAATGATTTTCTCCCCTATTGTATATTCAACTCCGGCTTCGCTAACTAAATATTTTCTGCATAGCAGGCCTTAGGACGGGCGCAAGGATTATCTCCTTAGTGGTATGGCCAACGTTGGCTTCGCTTACTAAATATTTCCGGCATAGCCGATCGCAGAATAAAAATAAAATTTTTTTTACTCAATTTTAATTTTTAATTTTTTTCTTAATTTCACTTTAGTTGAATAGTACTTTTAATTACCATTCCAATGACACCTATGTATATTTCCTCCTTCCGCCTTAAAATAATCGACATACACATCGACATACTTTACATAGAAACTTTGGGGGTCTGTAACTCCGAAAATAAGGTTCGCCACCAGTTTTTCCATTTTACGTTTTTTGCTTGAAATTAATTTATAGGCTGCTTTTTTTAATTTTTATGAAAACTGCAAGGATTATCAAAATAATACCTATTGCAATACAAAAATTTTTTATAATTTCGAAAATTCTTTTGTAATTTTTCTTTTAAAAGTATTTTTCTTTAAAACGTAATAAAATTCCAAAACTTAATAAATACGGTGTATGATTATTTTGAACAAAATTTTATTTTAGAACTTCTATAAATTACATACATACATATGTATGTTTTTGACTTAAGCAAAGCTTTATAGTGTTCACGCGACATGTACGAATATCACCTAACACATGAACAATTTACTAAGCAACACCTGTTTCCAAATACCACATAATACGCAGATACTCGTATTTTATAACTTAAAGCTTTAGAACTCGGCTTATATGTATATCTCAAAGCTAGGCTTTCGTGTTTAAAAGTCAAGAAGAAATATACTTAACTAACGGTGTAGGACACCGGGTTTTCAATAGGCCAAGTATACTTGCGTTATTTGCATTTTTTTGGGAGAGAAAAAGAAAAGTAAAATGATTCTGAACTCGTCACTCTTTTACACAAATTAAAACTTGCCATGTGGATAATAGGTCTTATCAGTCACAATTTAATTGTTGTAATTCATTATCATTATCTTTAGCTGTGTATGAATTGTAAAATTTTTGTTTATCAAATCGATAAAAAATGATTGAATAATAAACGTACGTTAGTTTTATTATCAGATGCACATGGATTTTTAATATAGAACTTTATGAATCATAGTATCGTAAGTTCTGAAATGCAGTTATATAACAAATATGTGTTAATACTACATGAACCCTAATTAAATAGAATAATTGTTTATTTAGTAATTTTTTTAAACCCTAAACGAATGCATTTTCCATTGAAAGTAGAATTGTAATTTTTGATTTTGTATAGACAGTTTGTAAAGAATGAGTTTGCATATTAAAATAATATGTTAGTGAGATTTTTTCAACTTTATTAATAATAATAAATAAATTATAGTATTTTGTCACAAAACATATATTTTGCCAATGTATTAGAAGAAATTTGGGATAATCATATATGGTTTAAGGCCTAGTAGCACAATTTTTGTATATTTATTTATAAAATACTTTTAAATAAATATATTTTGTTGTTGTACCTAATTTAACACAGTACTAATAAAGATGTAACAGATCTCTTGGTAATTTATTTACAATGTAATAAATCGTGCTGAAAGAGTCTGTAAGTTAGAGTTTAAATGTAGAGATGGTCCAAAACTTAATATAAGTACCTGGAACGACGTATTTTTATTAGTAAAAGTACGTTAATTTTCAAATTTCCACAAGAACACTTGCAAGAGAGCTCGAAGTAGATTATTTTGTTATTGTTGTAACAGCTCTGCTGCTGTCGGAAGTTCTTTCTTGGGAAAAAACTTCCTATTTTGTTGTTGTATATCATCGAGAGGCCATTTAAAAAAAATAAAAAATTAATTAAGAGCAGCACGTAAGACTAAAATGATCTATATATATAAAAAAAGTTGCATTGTGTTAGAAATTGATGTTCTCTGGAATGCGTGAACCAATTTTGTTTCTGCAAAGTTTATATAAAAGGTGACGTCAATACCAAGGTTTTTTATGTACAAACGATCTCTGTATGTGTATTGGTTCATGAGTTATAGCTGGAATAGTTGGCGTAGTGCCGCCCATACAAAGTAAAAATTTTTATTATCGTGTTCCTGGCGAACTGTAATAGGTAGCGCCTTGAAACTTTGCAAGAGTAGCCTTTGTGCTAAGGCGCATAGTCTGCCAAAATACAGAATGAATTGGGACAGTGGGCGTGGTACCTCCCATACCAAGAAAAAAATTATTATTTTGTATATAGAGAACTATAATAGGTATGGTCTTCAAAGTTGGTACAAGTAAACCCCATACCCATGCGGATACTCTAGAAAAACATAGGCTGAATTGGGACAGTGAGAGTGGTACCCCCCATACAAAGTAAAAAATTATTATCCTGTATCTAGAGAACTGCAATAGGTAGCGCCTTGGAATTTTGTATCAGTAGCCCCCATATTAAGATACATTGGGTAGAGAAATACAGACTGAATTTGAATGGAGGGCGTGGTACCTCCTATACAAAGTGAAAAATTATTATCGCGTACGTAGAGAACTACATTAGGTATAGTCTTGCAACTTTGCACAAGTAACCCTCTTACTAATGTGCATAGTTTAGCAAAATACAGACTGCATAAGAATACTGGGAGTGGCACATCCCATTAAAAGTAAAAAATTGTTATCGTGTTAATTCGTATAGTCTAGCAAAAAACAGGTTGGATATGAACATTTTTGACTTGAGAATAGCGTGCGTTTTCGAGTTAAAATTTGGTCATACTTTTCTTCCAAGTGGTTATTGTGTTTTTTGTGGATGGGTATAGCGAAGAGCACCGGCGATAGCTAGTGTTGTATAACAGTGATAGGTTTATCAGAGGAAGCCCTTAACATCGCTACAGAAGAAACACATAATCCAAACTCACAAATTTGGAAAAATGTTAATAATGATTTGGGGTATAAGAGTTAAGCTAAGGCGTATATGTTTTGGCTTTTATAGAACCTACAATTGATGCACAGCAATACGTAGACATTTTAAAGCGCCATTTAATAAGCATGCTACAAACTTTATCAGAATAACGACTCTAAGCAAATGTCATATGTATGTATATAGTTCGGATATGGGTTCTTTATAAATGCGAAAGTGAACCCTATTGAGAACTTCTGCATATATTTAAAGATAAAAAGGAGCTAAACGTGAAACAAAAAACAATACAGCTGTAAAAACTCCAATATTGCAAGAGTGCCAGAAGATACTATCCGACAATAAACGAAAAAAGTTTATAAGTTTCATGAAAAAACGTTTATAGTAGATGCTAGATGCAAAAGTTGGTTATATACAATAACTTAAGTAGAAAAATAATATATTTTAAGCGTTTTATAAAACATAAGCTCACATCTTAACTACTCATTGTGAAAAGAGTTAATTTGACACTGTTCAATTTCAGTGGTATTTGTTTTTATTTTAAGCTAAACTTGCGTAAGATCTTTGTAATTATGTATGATTATAATGAAATTATACAATTTTATTGGTAACTAGTTGTGTTCGCTAAATGGTGTGGACTTCGTCAGTCCTCTTATTTTACTCTCTCTTGCAAAATAAAGGTCCCTACTAAAATAATTGCCGTCTTAAACTATGCATATCGATTAGTGCTTCAGTTATGCTTTATGTATTTACTTTATACTTATATAAAGGGTCTCATTCTTACTAAAATAACTTCGAACTTTCAATGATTTTTCTACACTTTCTCTGGGAAATAAGATATTTTTGAGGAAAAAAGTATGCTATTGAAATCAGAATACTAAAGTACCTCGTCACATAATTTTGTTAAAATCCATCTAGTAGTTTTTAAGTGTTGCGAAAAAGGAAATGAGTTACAATTTTATTATATGTATAGATAAATTGGAAAAAAAATGTTAAATATTTTTAATGTGTTAACTCATTCTTGACATACTGTACGTGCAAATATTTACAAGGACATTTTATTAAAATACGAGTATGCATTTGAAGGCTGCCATTTTTCCAGTTGCCAAAATTTTTTAAAACAACTATTCTATAATGGGAATAGAGGGGGCTAATTATTTAAGACCGATAGAACTTTAAGTTATAAAAAACAATACAAAATATTTCATTTTATTTTACACAATTTTCCATTTTAATTATCAACACATGGCATTAACATTTAAAAATGATTTTGGGCATAAGGCCACCGCGGCTGTTCTTGTTGTAGCGCATTCTGTCATTTTTTCCAGTATTGCTGGCATATAAATTTCTTGAAATCAACTTATAGCAAAAAATTTAATTTTAATAAGTCGATGGATGCGATTACGTACATATGTATGCCAATTTGCGTCATCTAGTTGAAACCACATCTCTCCCGAAACAATTACATTTATATTTTCAAACAAATATCATTGATATTCATTGACTAGAGCTCCAGCTTCATTTGCATTTTTCTGGATGTAATCTGTAGAAATAATCGTAAATTGGATTGGATTCACTCCATATGCGGCAATTTTGTTTGCTCAGATGGTTAATTGTATGCATGGCATATGCCTGATGGTCATTAGGCTCCAACTATTGAATATTGTATGGATTTAAACCAAGATCACTATGCAACAATTTTGATGTGGCGGATGAACAAATCCAAGTTTTTGAGAATGGTGACGTATCGACGACAAATTAGGATTATCGTCAACACTGCAATTTACAGAATTGCAGTGTACGAAGTTTCCTCGGTCTTTTGTCTTGTTGATGGCTTAATGTTGTGTAGTGAACAAGTAGTGTGATTTTGTTTAATAATTCGTTGAATAATTTTTAAAATAAATTTCCACAACTTGGAAGCACTGTAGATCGTAATATTGCTCATGGTGATTTGACAAAATATACTGAAAAGAAACGTAAAAACAAATTACAGTTTAAAGTTTTATACATATACCCAGCAAACCAAATGTTCGTAAAGATTTCGTAAAGAACTCGTAACGACTGTTCGACAAAATCTTCCGATTTCGGAACCGAAATATTATCCAAATCGTAACGATTTTTATATGAAAGGGTTGACACGACTTCGTAACGATATGTAGTTACGAAATCGTTACGATAAGTCGTTACGAAATCGTAACGATATGTCGTTACGAAATCGCAACGACATGTGGTAAGAAATCGCAATGATTTGTTTTCTGTGAGTATCCCCGTATAAGCTAGAACTTCGTTCTCTGAAAGTAGTATAATAATTAGTTAAAAATTTGGTATTCAAGGCAATACTTTACCGTTATCAATTCGATTTCAATTGTCCATCTTGCATGTATTTATTCAATTTTACTATTGTTCTTTTTTATTTAATAAAATTTTGATTTTTATATATAGTTAGTTATACCTAGTAGTTATTACTATTGAAATATTAGGGCAAGGTAGATTTATCTTATTAGGTAGTGTCGTAAGCCCAGCTGATTTAGTAGTTCGACCTGTCAAAAGTTATATGTGTTTAGAACTTTAATAGTGCAGTACCGAGAAAGCAATGAAATACATACATGCTTTCTTAATTTTCTTATATGTTTTCTGACATTTCGAACTACAAAGCAACAATAAAATGCCATAAATCTACCTTGGAATACAGCAAAAAAAAAAAAAAAAAACTAATGAATTGTTGACATTTTTTGATAAGTTAAGTAGACTAAATATAAAATAGCCAGCAACGAAAAATAAAAATAGTCCGTAAAATATGAAAACTAATATTTTAGAAAAATATTTATGTATATTTATATAAACATTTGCAGTCAAATTGTCAAAAAGGAATCATAAATTATTCGAAATGAAATTTTTTTCCCGTTATTAATTTGATAAAAGAATTTTTTTTGAAGAAGGTTTTATTTAACGTTGCACAGTGGGGAACTTAACACTCTTATGGCCTTATGCATAAAAATTATTATTGATGTACAAGAAGTTTATAACACAAACTTCCTTAGAAAATTTGTTTAACAAACCTTTTATAAATTCCAAAAGTTTTCTTTTATGATTATGAGTGGAAATGTGACGCCATTCCCCTAAACTCGCGAGTATACATCACAAAATTTTTGCTAAAGCAATGTTGGCACAAATACACATATAGTGTGGCTACTCCTGCTTCAAAAGTCATGATCCACTATCATATTCACAAATGGCATGTCATATTCACAAAAGATATGTCAAAAATGCCATGTGTATTAAAAAGTATGATAGTGTAATTTTTGAAAAAATTGAAAAATCTTATTTTTGTACAATAGTGTGGCACCTACAACGCCATTATGTCACGATTTTTTGAGTAGGACAGAATATCGTTTATTTTTTTTTGTGGTTGTAGTGTACGATTGTCTAGGATAGTGTAACCTGGCCTTAGACAATCTGATAATGTGATGGTATGTATCTGCACCACTGTCCTTAATTAAAAACTTAACCTCGACTACACCTCTTATATGAACAGAATTAAATCAATAGAACACATTTTTTATTGCCAAATCACCCACTATGCGTTTTATATTTTTAGTTTCTATAAAAAAAAAAAAAAATAAAACAAAATTATTCTCTACATACATACGTACTAATTTATGTAAGTTTTTTTTAACGCTAAAGGTAATGATTTTGAGTTGTATTAAATTTTTCTCCATTAGTTGTGGTTCATATTTAAAATGATTTTATTTTTGATATTTTGTGAGTTTAGTGTGATTGTTTTAAAGTTTTAATGCTTTTGTTATAATTGCTGTCAGCATTCTAATGCTAATAATCACATAAAAGTAATATATCGTACAAACAAATCTAGTTCTCATATCATCTGTACGACGAAATATAAACCAGTAGTTTATTAGCCATTGAAAACTAATTATCTCTATTTAAAATAAAATTCTAAATAATAAAGGTTTCTACAAAGCGTAGCAAGATGCACTTTATTTTTGTGTGATTTCTGTAATTTTTGGAGTTTGTTAAAATTGGCCTCTGTTGAAGGAGGAAAAGTAATTATATCCGCACAAAAGCCTCTAAAAACAAATTCGGTTTAATTATTTTTAATACAGTTTCTTTAGCCCTCCTCAATATTAGATTTTGGATTATTTACAAAATATACTTTTGTTGCAAAGATAACCTATTAATACGTTACAAATCGTTAGCCACGTGGCCATTTCTTTAAATTTTAATAGAGGAAAAAATTAAATGTGAAATAAAAAATTTATATAATTTTGGAAAATAGCCAAGAAAAGTCAAATCTACTTTGACTTTTGCATGCTTCGTATCTGCTTACTTCGCAAATGTTAAAATAGAGTTAATATTTGCCACTGTTTGTAGACATCACCCTATGACTTATACACCACCTTTTATATTCCAGCTCTTTCCAAAGGATCACAGAAGCCTTACTACATGTTTAATTTTCGTGTAGAAGAGCAGTTAACATGGATTGAAACTTTGCGACTTTGGGAGAAAACACGGATGAATATTTGACAGTTGTATGGTTATCCTTATCTTCTGAAGTTCAAAAAAAAAACTATTCCTCAACAGATCAGGGTGCCAGCATTTCAGAGGCACAATAACAGCTCAATATACCGCAAAAAATATGCCGCAGTTGACACCTTCTGAGTAATATATTTGTAAAAATCATTTTAAAGCCATGACTCAAAAATAGCATGTGTGCTAAAAATGTTTGATAGTGTAGATTAGAAATGTATGTATGGTGTGACAGACTTTTTGATAAGTCTGTACCAAGGCATATTTAACCCGGTGACAGCACAAGGCAGACAAAATTTCTCTTAAAAAGAATTTAAAAATTTTTTTTTTATATGAAAAAATGTCTGTATACCTTAGATAACCCATGAACCTTTACAGTAAATAGATCTGTAAAATATATATATACGAGATATTTACTAATCTATACATATAATAAAATAATAACTCATTTCCTGTCTGCCTGTCTGTCTGTCTGCCTATCTTTTTCTTTGAGTTCGCATCACGTAAAAACTACTGAATGGATTTTAACAAAATTTTGTGAGAAGGTACCTTAGTATCATGATTCCAATATAGGATACCGTAAAAATATCTTATTTCCAAGAGAAAGTGGAGAAAATGCATTTGAAGTACGCCAATTTTTTTTTACCGATTTAAAGGTACTGCATACCTTAAGGCATCTTTTATTTTTGAAAGCAGTACATTTTAAGCAATTTTGCGTAACAGATGGCGCTGTTTTAAAATATTCACAAAATATGAATTCCTTACTGCCAAATAGCCAATTGAATAAAATTTGTATTTGATTTACCTTAATGCAAAGTAATACGTACGGGTACCTCTATAAAAAATAAATACGTAAGAGTCTTAAAATTTGTTGAGGATTTCTTTCAAAACAAAATCGAAAAAAATATTGACAGGACGCACACAACGTGTGTGGGTTCAGCTAGTATATATATAAAATATTATTTTTACCCTACTAGTAGCTATTGAGATTAAACGAACTTAATTAAGTCTTACTTTAACATTTCATTTATATGTTAAATTTCATATTTATACAAATTTATTGTTAATAAAGATTAATATTAGTTTAATTTGTAATACGAGTACATTAACATTCGCATAGATGTTTATAATGATGTTATTGTATTTAAGGTAACATATACACGAGGCCGTTGCAAAATAAACTGCATGGATTTTTTAAACAAAATTAAATTTTATTTATAAAATCATAAAAATAAGCTTCTTTACTACGGCAAGTTATAACTTTAATTTTAATCTCCCCCTTAAAGGTTAACCACATGTTTAAACAGTCAATCAAATACATATATCTTTTTATAGTTTAAATCACTTCGTTACTAATAAAGTTTAACTAAAAAACTTCTATTGAAATTGTAATGAAGTACAGAACTTATAACTTTTATAATGACTAAGAAGTTGACGGCATTTAAGGGGAAATTATAAAAAAATTGTTCTTCAAAACATGAGAGTCAGGTTCAAGGGCAGCTGTGTTTTTTTGAATAACAATCTCATTACTAGGAGAGTCAATAAGTGTATCTTTGCGTTCGCCTTTATCTTGAAAATGGTTTATTCTCTCTGATGAATGAAATATTGCTGGGAATTGATACTACTTTAAAAGACTGCATACTACTCAATAATAATCAATTGGGTATTTATTGATTACTAACTCAATGTTGGCAACGCACTTTTATTGCAAGTGAATTAAAATGTTTAAATTTAGAAAAATATTGAAATTTTGTTAAAATATCGAAACTGCACCAACAAAATTTAAATTTCTCTAACAAATCATCTTCTGTCATCTTCAATATTATTAAGTAGCTGACTACAAGGCGACAATTGTAGCCAACGATATTTGTAGTCGTGTAGCGGTGTAGCCGCTGTCGTCTATGTGTTTAAAGCATAACTTTGTTTAAATTTTACCAAGTCATCAAAAATCCATGTTACCATAATTAGAAATTAAGAGTGTTATATTCGGCCATGCGAAATGTTATATACTCTTCACCATAGCAATGCTAGATATTGTTTTACCCTCTTATGTTTGTTTGGAAATTTTTTGTAAAATATTATTGAAAATTTTTTGTAAAAATTTTTTAGAATTTTTTTGTAAAAATTTTGTTGAAAATTTTGGAAAATATAATTTTTTTTTTAGTTATTTGCTATTTAAACTTTTGTCTCATATTGACCCCCCTAATGGGCTTATGGATTGCTCCTGGTTACCAGTGGGCACTCTATGGGTCTATTGGCTACCTCTATATGTATTGCTTTCTATAAAAGCTTTTAATACATATCAGAAGAAGTCTTACCAACCTAAAAATAAATACAAAATCAGCCCTCGCAGGGGGTATTGATCCAACGAGATCTGTATGCTCTTCTTGCGATCTACCTGTCGCGGTCTATAATTTACTTAACAAAAAAGCAAAAAACCGAAAAAATGAAAAAAAAAAAACGTGAAAAACAAAGGTGGGCGTGGTTTTTGACCGCAGCTTCCCAAGGAATGATCTGATGTTGCTAAATTACAATTCCAAAATTTTCGAAACTATTCCTGGCAGATTGATGGGCTTAAATCTTCTATATCTCGTCTGGTGCCTTGGCAAAAGACATTACTACCCGACACGGACAGACAGACAGACGAGCAGACGGATATCGCTTAATAAGGATACAGAATATATATACTTTATGGGGACGGAAATGATTATTGTAGAAATTACACACGGAATGACTAACTTACATACATACATATACAACTGAAACGTGCATTTTTAAATATTTTAAAAGTAAAATATTCTTTATGGCAAAATTATTGATGATTATCTTATTATAATGATTTATTCTTCTTCTTGATGATTAAATGATTTATTTTTT